>JAVIAB010000101.1:63647591-63792591 GCA_032433765.1 Megaustenia siamemsis | reverse complement strand
AGTAGACAAAGAGAAGCATGAAGTCAGGTTAATTTTTGGTCAACAAACAGGAGTATACAATTAGATACATATTGGGAGGAACAGAGAACTAGACTAGAACGAGAGAAAGCCACAGGAACGTAGAAGTTAGCCACTGAAGACAGACAGAGCAAGGAGAGCTAGTTAATCAAGAGTAAGAACTCAGTCGCAGGAGAAAGTTAGAAACAGAAGAGATAGAGTTAGATATAAATATAGCTCAAGATAGAGATAGTTATAAAACTCAGTGTCAGTGCATGGAGTTAGAGCAGTGAATATACTTTCATTAGACTAGCCACTATATGAGTAGCTGAGGTATATCACCGACGACAGTCTAAAAACTTCAACGGCCAAGACTATTGCTAGATTGATATTGCCAGATTGATATTGCCAGATTAAGCAATTAGTTACAAAGGCGATATGGGATATTACAGCTTCAGGTATATATATATATATATATATATATATATATATATGATAAATGATGAATGACTTAGAACACTTTGAGTCTGTTCAGTCTTGAATCTATAACGCCGTGTCATAAGCCAAATACGGAAAATGGCTACAGCGACAGCCTAGATACATATACATAATTTCCACAAAGGACATGTTTAATATATATGAAGAAAGTCATAGCCAACACTATGTTTAATGAGTGACTTGTATGTGTAATCACGATATTTATCTAACTGAGTTATGAATTATGAAGTGTAACAAATGAATTGCTTGAGTAAATTCTTTTTTTTCGAGATTTAGACGACAGCATATGAAGTGTCGACAAGAGGTAGAGTTCGATCACAAACGACGGCTCCGGTTCACCCAGCCATTAATGGGTACCTGATTTTTTTTCTGGGAAAAGTAAGGCGGCACAGGCGTAATGCCGACCACATTACCCCAAAAATCATGTGCCGAAGGTATGTACAATTTATGGTCACTAACACCATATTCCCTATACGCCACTTGGGTCTTTAATTATTATATGAACTGTTGAACACGAATATGTTTTGGAATGTTTGAAGATTATGTGTTGTGAATTAATCACGTTGTGTTGAACACTCGGCATATAGCAGAGAAAGTATAACTAATGGTATATAATAGCGGGAAATGGTGTAAGTGGAAGTACACACCAAGAGATGAAGAATGGGGAAGTATAAATTAAGCACATACATATACAGAACAGAAAATGACGTATATAAAGGGGTATGACGTAGCGGAGAAATACGGTTGCAAGGGAGCTAACTAAGACTAGAGACTTGGAGATGGACCGCTGAAGAGAGCATACGTACTTAGAGGGAGAGCAATAAAGAGAAGATGGATCACTGAAGTGAACGGAACGACCTGGAGGGAGAGAAATAAAGAGAAGATGGACCTAGAAGATCATAATGGGGTTCCAAGTAGAGTGACACGGTAAACCCAAGAGCGGCAGTCACAACGGAAGAACAAGAGTGATGGAAAGAATCAGCCATTACGAGATGGACCAGAAGACTACAAAGTATATAGATCGATAGACAGGGGTAGAGAGAATAGGATGGTGCGTTCGATGGGAACGTACCAGAGTAGGTTAACGGCCACGAGAAGAAGACTACAAAGTAGATAGATCAATAGACAGGGGTAGAGAGAATAGGATGGTGCGTTCGATGGGAACGTACCAGAGTAGGTTAACGGCCACGAGAAGAAGACTACAAAGTAGATAGATCGATAGACAGGGGTAGAGAGAATAGGATGGTGCGTTCGATGGGAACGTACCAGAGTAGGTTAACGGCCACGAGAAGAAGACTACAAAGTATTTAGATCGATAGACAGGGGTAGAGAGAATAGGATGGTACGTTCGATGGGAACGTACCAGAGTAGGTTAACGGTTAAAATGGAGATAGAAGGATAAAAGGATGAGAGAAGGGAATAGAAGGATTGCAAATTACAAAGTAATTGATAATTAACTTCATGTGTCATATGAAGTAACAGAAACAAAAAAAAAAATTTAATAAATAAAGAAAGAGACTCCAAGATTAAAAGAGACTGTCCGTGTTGAGTATGCAAGGTAGGACAAAAGATTGAACGAGATAGCAAGTACAAGAAGGAACAGATAGACAGTAAAGAAAAATATAACAAAACCCTCCAGGAGAGATCATCTTTCAATGGAATATCATCCTTCAGATTGCAAAGTTAAATCTCCTCCTGAAAATATAAAAATCTCCTCCTTCAGGCTCATCCACAACCATTTTTAACTTTGGCCTTCGAATTATCATATTTTTTTTCAAAATATTTAATGATAAAATTAAATATAATTCGAACATTTTTAATTACCACTTTTCAATCACGTTTACTTACATTATATGCCACTTGTGCAAGCTAAAAAAAATATGTTTATGTAGTGGAAATAAACAATAAAATGTCGCTCAACAATCCGTTCTTCATGTTTCCCTAATTGTCCTATTTCTTACTAAATCTTGCCTTTTCTTAGATATTCTCATCATTCTCTAAGAAAGACACGTTTATATTGATTTTACAAATATATGTTTATGTCAAAAAGAACAATATATTTAGGGAGAAATATTTAATGAGAATAGTTTTCTAACATCTTAAGAGAACATTAACGTAGAAAATAGCATATCTTAAATGCAAGCATTGAGATAGAAAGCTGAGGCGAGACATTGCCATTTCTGCAACCTTCTTCAGCGTTGGAGTCTTGTGATCAATCGAACTTGACTCGTTGGCCTGTTTTATGATGGAGGGTAAGAACAACTTCATGACACACGATGATCGCATGGTCACTACCCGTATTTGCGTGTATTCGGATTTTTTTCCCAATAAATGTGCGCAGTGGCTGACACACGCCGTCATAAGTAGGTTGGATCTTGGTTTGACGCATACGTTATCCTTCTCGCAGGGTGGTTGCCGTACAGAGTTGTTGGTTCTACCCTGTCAATGGATTCTGTCTAGGTGTTCTCCTATACCATCCCTTTCTACGTTATCCTTCTCGCAGGGTGGTTGCCGTACAGAGTTGTTGGTTCTACCCTGTCAATGGATTCTGTCTAGGTGTTCTCCTATACCATCCCTTTCTACGTTATCCTTCTCGCAGGGTGGTTGCCGTACAGAGTTGTTGGTTCTATCCTGTCAATGGATTCTGTCTAGGTGTTCTCCTATACCATCCCTTTCTCCCGATGGTAACTGCTAGGCAGAAGTAGTTTGTTTTTCGGGGTTTTCTTCCCGTGGATCGAGCTCTGAATGCGGCATTTACTTGCATGGCCCGTCCCCTCGCTGGAGATGTGGGTCCCATTTTAAATGGTGCTCTCCTACCGAGTTACAGAGTTATGGTAAAAGTCCTTGTTTAGGAAGTTTTGTCCAGCTCAGAATGTATCAGATGTGAACCTGACCGACCGAACTCTTGGAAAGTCCAGGTCTTTGTCCAAAAGTTTTGCCGACAATGAGTAGACAAAGAGAAGCATGAAGTCAGGTTAATTTTTGGTCAACAAACAGGAGTATACAATTAGATACATATTGGGAGGAACAGAGAACTAGACTAGAACGAGAGAAAGCCACAGGAACGTAGAAGTTAGCCACTGAAGACAGACAGAGCAAGGAGAGCTAGTTAATCAAGAGTAAGAACTCAGTCGCAGGAGAAAGTTAGAAACAGAAGAGATAGAGTTAGATATAAATATAGCTCAAGATAGAGATAGTTATAAAACTCAGTGTCAGTGCATGGAGTTAGAGCAGTGAATATACTTTCATTAGACTAGCCACTATATGAGTAGCTGAGGTATATCACCGACGACAGTCTAAAAACTTCAACGGCCAAGACTATTGCTAGATTGATATTGCCAGATTGATATTGCCAGATTAAGCAATTAGTTACAAAGGCGATATGGGATATTACAGCTTGAGGGTATATATATATATATATATATATATATATATATATATATATATGATAAATGATGAATGACTTAGAACACTTTGCGTCTGTTCAGTCTTGAATCTATAACGCCGTGTCATATGCCAAATACGGAAAATGGCTACAGCGATAGCCTAGATACATATACATAATTTCCACAAAGGACATGTTTAATATATATGAAGAAAGTCATAGCCAACACTATGTTTAATGAGTGACTTGTATGTGTAATCACGATATTTATCTAACTGAGTTATGAATTATGAAGTGTAACAAATGAATTGCTTGAGTAAATTCTTTTTTTTTCGAGATTTAGACGACAGCATATGAAGTGTCGACAAGAGGTAGGGTTCGATCACAAACGACGGCTCCGGTTCACCCAGCTATTAATGGGTACCTGATTTTTTTTTCTGGGAAAAGTAAGGCGGCACAGGCGTAATGCCGACCACATTACCCCAAAAATAATGTGCCGAAGGTCTGTAAAATGTATGGTCACTAACACCATATTCCCTATACGCCACTTGGGTCTTTACTTATTATATGAACTGTCGAACACGAATATGTTTTGGAATGTTTGAAGATTATGTGTTGTGAATTAATCACGTTGTGTTGAACACTCGGCATATAGCAGAGAAAGTATAACTAATGGTATATAATAGCGGGAAATGGTGTAAGTGGAAGTACACACCAAGAGATGAAGAATGGGGAAGTATAAATTAAGCACATACATATACAGAACAGAAAATGACGTAAATAAAGGGGTATGACGTAGCGGAGAGATACGGTTGCAAGGGAGCCAACGAAGACTAGAGACTTGGAGATGGACCGCTGAAGAGAGCATACGTACTTAGAGGGAGAGCAATAAAGAGAAGATGGATCACTGAAGTGAACGGAACGACCTGGAGGGAGAGAAATAAAGAGAAGATGGACCTAGAGGATCATAATGGGGTTCCAAGTAGAGTGACACGGTAAACCCAAGAGCGGCAGTCACAACGGAAGAACGAAAGTGATGGAAAGAATCAGCCATTTAGAGATGGGCCAGAAGACTACAAAGTAGATAGATCGATAGACAGGGGTAGAGAGAATAGGATGGTGCGTTCGATGGGAACGTACCAGAGTAGGTTAACGGTTAAAATGGAGATAGAAGGATAAAAAGATGAGAGAAGGGAATAGAAGGATTGCAAATTACAAAGTAATTGACAATTAACTTCATGTGTAATATGAAGTAACAGAAACAAAAAAAAATATAAATAAAGAAAGAAAGAGACTCCAAGATTAAAAGAGACTCTTTCCGTGTTGAGTATGAAAGGTAGGACAAAATATTGAACGAGATAGCAAGTACAAGAAGGAACAGATAGATAGTGAAGAAAAATATAACACAACCGTCCAGGAGAGATCATCCTTCAATGGAATATCATCCTTCAGATTGCAAAGTTAAATCTCCTCCTGAAAATATAAAAATCTCCTCCTTCAGTCGCATCCACAACCATTTTTAACTTTGGCCTTCGAATTATCATATTTTTTTCCCAAATATTTAATGATAAAATTAAATATAATTCTAACATTTTTAATTACCACTTTTCAATCACGTTTACTTACATTATATGCCAATTTTGCAAGCTAAAAAAAATATGTTTATGTAGTGGAAATAAACAATAAAATGTCGCTCAACAATCCGTTCTTCATGTTTCCCTAATTGTCCTATTTCTTACTAAATCTTGCCTTTTCTTAGATATTCTCATCATTCTCTAAGAAAGACACGTTTATATTGATTTTACAAATATATGTTTATGTCAAAAAGAACAATATATTTAGGGAGAAATATGTAATGAGAATAGTTTTCTAACATCTTAAGAGAACATTAACGTAGAAAATAGCATATCTTAAATGCAAGCATTGAGATAGAAAGCTGAGGCGAGACATTGCCATTTCTGCAACCTTCTTCAGCGTTGAAGTCTTGTGATCAATCGAACTTGACTTGTAGGCCTGTTTTATGATGGAGGGTAAGAACAACATCATGATGGAGGGTAAGAACAACTTCATGACACACGATGATCGCATGGTCACTACCCGTATTTGCGTGTATTCGGATTTTTTTTCCCAATAATTGTGCGCAGTGCCTGACACACGCCTTCATCAGTAGGTTGGATCTTGGTTTGACGCATACGTTATCCTTCTCGCAGGGTGGTTGCCGTACAGAGTTGTTGGTTCTACCCTCCCAGTGGATTCTGTCTAGGTGTTCTCCTATACCATCCCTTTCACAAATGTTGCGATGAACAGTGTTGTTTTGTTAGAGATAAAGGAACAAGCAATGTCATTTATATAATAAGATCTTTAGTAGAAAGAGCCATAGAGGTGAAAACATATCTATACCTATGTTTCATAGACAACTCCAAGGCATTCGACAAAGTAAAGCACCAAGAAATAATCAACATTTTAGAAAGCACAAATATAGACAGCAAAGATCTCTCTCTCTCTCTCTCTCTCTGCGTTCAGGACTCAATCAGAGTAAGGATTCCAGACTCTCATATGAAGTCAGATGTCAGGCTAAGTGTGTTGATCGCCCCCACAGACAGAACATCACAATTAGAGTCTGTCAGATCCACTCTGACTGAACACCCGTTAATACGTTGCACTGTGTTATGCGCCAGTGGCCCAGTGCATCCGATTTCAGCCAGCATTTTATTCGGGTTTGCTTTCCCTAGCCTTCGATTGTCCCCAATCTTCCTGCAAGGCAGCAGATGATCTTTTCTGTAGGGGGATTCTGCCCTTAGATGGTAGGCCCTACCAGGTTTACGAGCACCATCTGCCCGAGTCACTAGAGGTGACTAACACAGACACGGACACACAAAGATGTGTCTAACACAGACATACACACAACGATGTGAGATGTGACTAATACAGAAATGCACACAGCGATACGAGGCATGACTAACACTGACACACATCAAGATATATGACACATGACTAACATAAACATGCACATAAAGATATGTGATATAACTGACATTGACATGCACACACAAAGATATGACACATGCCTAACATAGACATGCACACAACATGTGATATACTAACATAGATATGCACACACAAAGATATGAGATGGGACTAACATAGCCATGCACACACAAGGATATGAGATGTGACAAACACAGACATGCACATACAAAGATATGAGATATGACTAACACTGGTACACACTAATATATGAGATATGACTAAACACAGACACACATAAAGATATGAGACATGATTAACACGAACACACCGAGATATGAGATATGACTAACATGACACACACCAAGATGTGAGCCATGGCCAGCACACACAAGCTAAGATATGAGCCATGGCTAGGACAGAAACACAACAAGATATGAGCCATGGAATCACTAAAAAACACCAAAAAATGAACCATGTCTAGCACAGAAACACATTAAAGTGTCCATATGCTTGGGCTTGTTGTAGTCGGCAGACTCTTCTGAACGTGGGAATCACAGGTTTCGTTAAACAGGTGTCCGGAGATTTGAGAGTGCAGTCTGACCCATAGAACGTTCTCTTGCATGTACAGATTCCCGATCGACTGTTGACAGGTGTCGTTGAAACAGTTGTCCGGACATTTGAGAGTACATATGATGTCACAGCCATCAGAACACATCTGTTCGCACTGTAGACCAAAATTACCATCTGGACAAGTGTCATTACAGGTATAGCCAAGATGTTTACATTGTAGGCATTTTCCAAATTTTTCCTCAAATAAAGGACAGACATTGAGACAAGACCCGGAACAGTCGTGTCCATAGATCCCATGTGAACAGTAGCCGTGACAAGTACCGATGATGACATTGCAGCCTTTACTACACCCACTACGCACTGCACAAAATGACAAGAATGCTCGTCCAGACAATAGGTGTCTGTAAATGTTTGCACCTCACATACCGTCAGTGCACTGTCGGCCTGCGAAATGGTCGGTGAGAACTCAATCTTAATGTTTGCCATTGACGTTTGTGTTTTGACTACAATAGTGTTCACAGATAAATTATGGTAGGATATATCATTATACTGGAACACTACTCCGCCACTGTCAGAGAAAGCCCTTAGAGTGGCATTCTTTACCCGAATCATAGTGCTAGCTCGATGATAGATTCGAATGATGTGAGTCTTCTGGGGCGTTGCAAAGTTCAGATACCAGTAAACAGAATAACTTCCACTTCTCCATTGTGTTTGTGTGCAGTCATTGTCATAGAGATTGGTCTTTGTTTTGCTATTAACTGCGGCCTCTGGTCCACATCCGTCTCCTGTATAACAAGCATTAAATGTTTTGTGCATTAAATCGGTCTGGTTTGTGTTCTGTTTGAGAGCCAGTTTCCGACCCCCACCAATGTAGTTGGAGCAGATATTTGCAACTATCGCCCTTTCAATCCGTAACTTATTGATCAGACCAGCCCCAGGGCAGAAGGCATAAATCTCGTGCGGACTAACTACAAACCTTGATACATTGTTACATGAGGCAGAACCATTCAGTTTTACCGTGAAACTGTCCGGATAATTTAAGTCATTCGCATAAATCCTAAACCAGGAGCACGGCAAAGATTGATTGAGAGTTGCCTCAACTGATGTAGAATCTGTGTCCAGATTACATGAGGTGTCGTTGCCATCAAACAGGAAAGCAGGTTCAGATTTTTGGGCATATTTGCAAATAAAATCCAAGTACCGACACTGGGGTCCGAGAATTTTGTGCTGACAACTGTCATTATTTGGGCATGTCCCTGTAGTTTTGTCACAAACTAAGCCATTATAGCAGTGACATTGTAACGTACAATTTGTCCCAAAACAACCGGCTGCACAAGTAAGGTCATTAGCTTCCATTGTTGCTAACGAAGCCAGCGAATAGAGACTTGATCTACAGCGATGGTTAACGAACTGTGTACACACATTTATTATCAAACCCGTGTTTACATTTTTTTTTAAAAAAATCCGCCGTCTCACTGTGGTAAAAGATAGCGTGAAATTCTCTAACAGAATGAGATAAACCGTTGGAGACAAGGAAAGTCAACATTGTTTACATGGCTTGGACGCAAGACGCGTCCATTTTGGTGCGTCCCATGACGTCAAATCCAGCAAAGATCTAATAATAGTAAAGAACAGGTACTGTCAACAAACAGAGGCCATAAGAACTAGAAACCAATTGGGAATGTTTCAACAAATAAAACAGGGTGTTAGACAAGCTTGTGTGCTGTCACAAGATTTGTTTAATATTTATAATGAGATTATTTTAAGATCCGTAAGGGGCATGCCTGGAATAACAATTGGAGGTCATAATATAAATAATCTAAGTTATGCTGATGATACAGTCTTAATCGCTAAGAGTGAACATGAGTTACAAGAAATGTTGGACATTATATAGTGAAGGAAAGCAAAAATAAAGGATCAGCCTTAATAGCAAAAGGACAGAGGTAATGGTAACAACAAAGAAAAAGACATCACCTCAGTGCAAAATAAAGACAAGTGGAACAATATTAAACCAGGTAAATGAATTTAAATATGTGGGAACTTTGTTAACCTCAGACGGAAGATTACAAAAAGAGGTGAAATGTAGAATGGCTCAGGCAAAAGCAGCTTTCCAAAAAATTAGGAAGATACTATGCAATCCGTTTTTGACAATAGAAACAAGAAAAAGAGTTCTTAAATGTTACGTAGAGCCAGTCTTAACATATGGATGCGAGTCAAGGACAATAGGACACCAGACAAGAACATCGCTGGAGTCTGTAGAAATGTGGTTTTACAGAAGAATATTGAGAATACCATGGACAGCTAAGAAGAGTAATGAAGAGGTTCTGAGAGAGGACAAAGCAAAAAGAGAACTAATTTCCAATATTAGGAAAAAAACAAACATCATTTTTTGGCCATGTAATGAGAAGAGAACAACTTGAATATATTGTAACAACTGGAAAAATTGAGGGATGATGAAATAGAGGGAAGCAAAGAGAAAAGATAATAGACAGCTTAGGAGAATGGCTTGGCAGTAGGTCAGCAGCAGAAATGATAAATAGCTGCCGAGATAGAAGGTTTTAGAAAGACATGATCACCTACGCCAGTATCCCCGGTACATTATGATGATGATAAATGTAATAATTCCAACACATTAATTAATTGCCAAATTTTAATAATTAAAATAGCTCTAAAGTTACCAAAACCTGAAATATAAATGCTAGCAGCGACCTTTAAAATAACATATCTCAAAATGTTAGTAACACAAGATAGGAGTCAAGGAATACATCAGCAGAAGAATAAATGTTGCTTGAAATGATCTTCTCATCCTATTAAATGATCAATAATTTGTACATGATTCTAATGCAGCATCCAATATATCAAAATGTGTATCTACTGCAAATATCCTGTTAATTAATAGAAGACCTTGTCGCTAGTAAAAGAATGAAAACTGACCTTGTATGGATAAGTCCTTCTGCCCACAGACATTGCCAATACTATTACCATACCATAAAGTTGACTGTTTTCAGAATGAACCTCCCCAGAGATGCTAAACATCGTTGTCAGGCACAGCCATCTGCGACCATGTTGATCATACTCGTTGAGTCAATGAGGATATACTCATTTGTATAGGGCTGTGTCTCAAACCATGACAATGGTCAAACATTTGTAACCGCTTTAACCTCAATGGTCAAACATTTGTAACCGCTTTAACCTCCATGGTCAAACATTTGTAACCGCTTTAACCTCCATGGTCAAACATTTGTAACCGCTTTAACCTCAATGGTCAAATTAAGTGTGGTCAGTACCACTGTCTTCCTTCGTAGTTCTGCCACCGACATAAGCCGTGAAAGCGCACAAGCTCAGTACGTACCAAATAGCAGATCCATATGTGTAAATAACTGATCGTATCATAAGAGTTCTCGAAAATCAAGGCCTGAACTTATGTCTCAACGCCCTCTAGGGTTTGTTGTCTATATGCTCTATTTAGTGAGATGAGGACAAGAATGGGCGTACTTCACGTCGGTGACACTCATACTTATTCTTCTCCAGGTTCAATGTCACCGATTGAACACGCATGTTGAACAAAATTCATAGCCTGCACCTCCATGATTTTGCTCTTTTTAACAAGCTGCCATTTGTACCACACACTCATTGCATAGCGGATGATGTGGGTCAGCAATCATAAACAGGTGGGAACATGCTCGGAACATTTTATTTTGTCTACCATGGCTGGAAAATCGAGGAGGTAACACATTTCCCTACAAACAGTATATGTTGTACACCCACGGACGAAACTGAGGACCAGGATCGTCTGTGCATTCTCAATCACAGGCAGTACCAAACCTAGTATAAGAGAACAAGATGAAGCTGCTTAATTTGTATTGATGTCATGACCCTCATTCTTCTTCCTCTTCTACCTTTTAGCTCCCAGTGGAGCATAGGTCTTCAACAAACACTTTCCAAGTCGTTCTGTTTTTTGCCATTATTTTAAGATCATTCCATGTCTTCCCCATCATCTTCATCTTTGCTTCAATCTGTCTTCTCCAAGAATTCCTTGGTCTTCCTCTTTGTCTTTTCCCCTGGGGATTCCAAAAAAGGGCCTGTTGTGTAATACTCTCAGTTAGCTTCCGTAGTGTGTGTCCTATCCATCGCCATCGTCTTCGCTGTATTTCTTTATCTACTGGTATTTGACCAGTACATTTCCATAATTCCACGTTAGTGACTTTGTCCTGCCATTTCCATGACCCTCATTGCAGCTAGTCATCGACTTTAAAAGCCACATGATCTGCATGCGTGGTAAAGAGCTAGGATCCGCTCTAACATGTAACTGTATATCCTGCAGTAATGTTGAGAAGCTCGTCAACGATTATTCCGATTATTTTGTTGCAATTGTTAACGATGTCGATCGCCTCCTTTTTTTTTGGTAGTACATTATGTGTAGTTGCTTTTTGTGTATCTCTTGAACATTTTCTGAGTTATATTTACAAGTCGTTCTCCTACCAATTTAGATTTAAAACGAAAAGAAATCCAGTGCAGTGGTAGCACACTTTCTTCAAATAAACTCCAATTGAAAAGTAGTTCTCAAACAAACAATCAATAGTTTTGACATTTGAAGTAATGAAGACATCACAGATAATTTTGCAATGGGCTGCTATACAGTTAAATAAATGACGTAATGACTTGTATAACACGTTTAGAACTGCGCGAATCAAATATCTTAATACGTTAGTTCCAATTCCTTATCATAATACTTACGAATTGTGGTGAATTTGTGTAATCCGTAGCCTATAACGAATACAAAATTACACTTCAAATTAGAAAACACATTGCTGGAAGAAAACATTACACGTCAAATTAGAAAACACATTGCTAAAAAGAAAATCTTAAACACAATCCCAGTGTTAAAGTGAAGAGTAACACGTCGCTAAATCGGACACGCTGAAACGCTAATCTAAAAATCTACTAAACATTATTCAACAAAGTAAACTAAATTCATGTTTAGGACAAATTTATACACGACAAACTGTAATAAGTCAATGAAAATATTTAAAAGTATGCGCACGCCGTTGTCGATATTAAAATGTATGTATGTGATACAATATAAGCATACAAAATCATAGCTACAAAATTGAGTTAAAACACATATTTAAAATAGTATTAAAAAAATAGCGATACTCAACACGATTAACTAGAATGCTTAGCAACTATAAATGAACTAAAATAATGTTGTTAAAGAATACTGAAGATACACCTCTAAAGAAACAACTAAAACATAGAAATATCACATATTTTTAAAAATACTTCTCTGAGAAAACAGTTTAAAATGTTATTACAGATATTATGAAATACAGTTCTAAAAATAAATTAAAACCCATATCTAAAGCGGATACATTTTTAAAAGCATGTCAAATATATAATTAAATCTCATCGCCGTGAAATCTATGAAAATGTATAAAAAATATTTACATATAGTATGTGTATATATATATATATATATATATATATATATATATATATATATATATATATATATATATATACGTAGCTTATTAGTTCAGTGTCGCTTTTCATTGCTTTTGTCTTTGCTATATAAATTTGTTTTTAACAAGTAGTTATATGTCTTAAATACAATCTAATTGTTTTTTTTAGATTTTCTTTTTTATTCATGTTTTTTAGCTGATTTTATAGACAATGTGTTTAATACTTGTTTTACATCGATTTCTTGTCCATATTTTATATCTTTCAGTGAGCTTAGTTGTTATAACTAAGTACTTATATATTATAACAAATGACATCTTTGGCACAATGTTCTAACAATAAATACCAACTGATATGACACACCATTCATCATCATCATGTGTCATACCGGTTGGCGTAGGCGATCATGTCCTTCGCAATCTTCAAACTAAAGTGCATCGTATCATCTCTGTTGTTGACTGTTTTCCATGACATGACACCAAAATATCCAATATTTTCTCTCTTTGTCGTCCACGATCTCTCTTTCCTTTAATTTTGCCAGTTGTAACCAAGTATTCCATCTTTCCTCTTCTCATGATGTGCCCGAAAAAACGTTGATTGTTTCTTTCTGATGTTTTTTAGGAGCTCCCTTTTTGTGCTGACATAACAATATACGTTTGAAAAAGATACTCAATATAATCTTTAGCAATGCATATCCCCAAAATATTGGGACATCACTCTAATAATAACAAATAATTGCTCCCACAGCTAACTATAAAGATGACCCGAAGGTAGAAAATATAATCGAAAAACACTCCAAGATAGGTAACGTTTTCAGCTACAGAAGCTATAGACGGCTGACACAACTACCCAATACTGCGCCTGCTTGCAAAAACTGAAAATGTTATGCTAGCTGGTGTGTTCTTAGATTATATTTACTGTCCGTGGGCTATAGCTGTGGTTGCTCCTACCGAAGTTTAACTTAATATTCTAATAATAACTGCAAATTGCTTTCACTAAAGTTTGATTTAACGTTCAAATATTAATTACTAGTTGTTGTGGCCAAAATGTAATTCATCGCTCTAATAATAACCATGAGCTGCACAACGTTAAGTTTCTTTCACACAAAGCAAGTATACCTATATTGAACATAATATGCTAATACAACAATTTTTACACACTCTCTCTCTCTCTCTCTCTCTCTCTCTCTATATATATATATATATATATATATATATATAGAGAGAGAGAGAGAGAGAGAGAGAGAGAAAGAGATAGAAATATAATATATGTATATATAAATATATATATATATATATATATAATATCTTTGAGCTATATATATATATATATATATACAGTAAAGTCTCGATTATCCGGAATGCTCGGGGAAGAACCCATTCTGGATAATTGAATTTTTCTGGATAATCGAGAGTAAGAAAACCAAACTCAAAATTTATGAAAAAACAACTTATTGAAAAATTGCAATGCTCAGAAATATTTAAATTCGTGTGAAATTCGCGAGCTTTCTCTATCAACATGGGTCCTGATATTGGCATTCCTTTTCTTTCTCTTTCTAAAAACCACACATAAAGGACGTCGTCGAGTTTTTCAAATTTTGGCCGTTTCATACTTCGTCTCTGGTGTATATTGTTGCTGCTTTCAGACTCCGACGCAAACTTAAACAACTCATCTTTTTGATTTCGTATGTCATATAATGTTGAAGAGGCTATGCCAAATTCAGTCATCAAAACGTTGCGATTAACGCCTTTTTCAAGTCTACTAGCGATTTCAATCTTCTGGTTCAGTGTCAATACAGTTCGCTTGCGTTTACCTTTGCGGGAAATTGAGGTGTGGTTTGCACTCGCAGAGGCCATTATTTAACACAAAAATGTATTCCGTTAAAAAGTATGCACACATGCGTTTATAGCATATCATGTATAATTTATACTGATGGAACGAATTTCAGCTTGCACAAATGTCTGAGACAAACTAACGTCAAACTCTGTATCTTACTCTTTTTGAATTTCCAGTCGGTAATTTTTGAACCCCTCCCCCTTTCTTCTCACCATCTCTATGTCACTGCATGCCGGCTGCTCAACCTTTGATTTATAATCATCAAAGTTATGGGCTCTTCAATTTTCACAAACAATACGTCTGCTTCTAATGTTCGGTCAGACTGTCAAACGCCATATTTTTGACAAATTCATGACCAACTTTAGATCTAAAGCAGGCTATGAGAAAATTAAGCAAATTTGTAAAATCATGTAGATAAGTGTTTTTGGCACGACTAAGATTTCCCGACAAAAACATTTAGTCGGGGGAAAAAGTGAAGATATAGACTGTCTGTCGCTTTTACTTGGAATATTTGGAGACACAATGTCTGGATTGAATAAAATATGTTCGCTCCTATTTGAAGTATATTACTGTAAATACACTATTGTAAACGCAATATTGTGTAATGATAGAGCCTGTAGAAGTAAGCGCAGCGCACAAACCGTGTTGTAGCGTTTTCGATTTCCGGATAAAGGCATTTAATTTAACTGAACAAAACATGATTCAAGCTTTCTCCCTATAATAATTAAAAAAAAAAAAAAGTCCGTTAAATTGAGAATTCCGGATTATTGAGTACCGCATAATCGAGACTTTACTGTATATAGCTCAAAGAAGAAGTGGATAACGCCTTACGCAATATGAAAGCAGTCAAAGCTCATGAACCAGTTATTATAACGAAAGATGATATTGAAGCAATTGATGATTTTGGAAAAGAAAATATAACAAAAATATTGAAAGATATCTACAACAACGGATATATACCAGAAGACCGGCAAAGTTCAATATTCATATCCCTAACAAAGAAATCTGGTGTGATGGAATGCAATGATCATCGCACATTAAGCCTTTATGAGTCATATGTCTAACATATTACTAATAATTATCATGCGAAGAGTGCAAAACAAAATCAGACCAGAAATTAGCGACGAATAGTGTGGTTTTGTTGGAAGGAAAGGAAAGAACAATGCCATATACATCATATGATCTTCAGAAGAATAAGTCATAGAGGTGAAACAGATCTATACCCGTGTTTCATAGATTATACAAAAACATATGACAAAGCAAAGCATCAAGAAATAATCACAATTTTAGAAGTCATAAACGTAGACATCAACGATCTAAGAATAATAAAGAACATGTACTGGCAAGAAACAGCGGCCATAAGAACTGGAAACCACTTGGAAATGTTTCAACAGATTGCAAGTTGTATGCTGTCACCAGATTTATTTAATATGTTTTGTAATATTACTTTTAGATCCATAAGGGACATGCTTGAAATAACAATGGGAGGCCATAATTTAATAATCTTAGGTATGCTGATGAGACAGTTTTAATCGCTAAGAGTGAAAATGAGTTACACGAAATGTTAGACATTATAGTGAAAGAAAACACAAATACAGAACTCATCCTTAATAGATAAAAGACAGAAGTAATGGTAACAACAAAGAAAAAGACATCACCGCAGTGTTTACTAAAGATAAATATAACACTTTTACAACAGGTAAATGAATATAAATATATGGAAACATTGTTAACCTCATATGTAGGTGTACAACAGATGTGAGACGCAGAATCACAAAAATCTGGATCTCTAGAAATGTGTTTTACAGAAGAATGTTGAGAATACCATGGACAATTAAGAAAAGTAATGAAACAAAATTAATGTAATTCTGAAAGAAGAAAATCAAAACAAAAAGAGAGATAACTGTCAATATTAGGAAGAAACAATCATCATTTTATGGCGATATAATGAGAAGATAACAGCTGGGATATATTGTGACAACTGGAAAAATTGAAAGACGAAGAGGTAGAGGGGAGCAAAGAAAAGAAACACAAGACAGCTGAAAAAAATGGCTTGGCAGAAGGTCAACAACGGTAATACAACAACAATGATAAATATGTATCGAGATCGAAAGTTGTGGAAGAGACTTGGTCACCTACGCCAGCAGGCATGGTACTTGATGATGTTAATGAAACCCCAATAGTTTTCTTCTCCAGTGATATCTACTTCTATGCATTTAGACTTTTAGATCAGCCTCGGTCATAGAATAAGAAGGTTTGAAGAATTCACCGGTTTCTTATACATTGCCATACAGAGCTGTTTCTGAGAGTCAAATGTGTGTTCTTATGTGGTTGAGAGTGCTGATGTCATTTAAGACAAGCTCTGTTTACCGGTAAACTCCGTTATCACATGTTACATTCATTCAGTCCTACATTGTGCATGTGTGCTCTGTGGACACATCTTCAAAACTGACACTCTTTCCACTATACTCTGGCTAGTTCTATATCTTAAAACTACTTCTACCGTGTGTATACCAGTGAACAATTGTTTTCTCCTGCGAGTTAGGTTGTGTGTGTAGGCTTGTGTCACGGCCCAGTGAAAGTATATCTAACTCCCAGCGGTCATGATCAGTGGAAGCGCGATAAAAAAAAAGAAGATAATTTTGAAATAAGTTGATTACAAGAAATCAATATAATACATCTTTTAGTACATGCACATACTATTTTCGTTATTTCATGTACACAGTTGCTGCACATGAATAGTGTACAAATTCGACTTTTATAACACATATTCGAAATCATCGACTTACATAACACATATTTGTAAACATCTGTAATATGAAACATTACATTTGAATTATAGACAAAAATGCTGTTCATTTGTTGATTCAATTAAAACATCACAAATTAAACACATTTATTCAAGTTACTTAAAATGTATTATTTAGCTCACTTACCATTTTTTGCTATATCCACATTCATCTTTTATTCTTCGCCTACTGTTTTTTTTTCGCGGTCTTAAAGCTTCTGTGTCCTGCTGAGCACTGATTGCTGAGTAGAAGAATTGACCCGTTGCAATTAGTGGAGTTTTATAGGTACCCATTATATCGCAGCAATGACACCCAGTTTGCAATCTGATAGTTCATGTAGGTTGCTAATTATACCCACTCGCAATCCATCATGTTAGCCACGCAAAACATCACTGTTCCTTTTAGTTAGAGTTAACATTACATCGATCTGTTCACAGCTTTATATCTGCAACTGTCATCAACAGATGTCAAAATATATGTCTGCTTACGATACAATTAGTTTTATTTTCTTGCGCCTATCAAGTTGATCTTGGTCCTCCGAATCCAACACTTCGCTCACAAGGGAGAACAGACCCATAGCTCATTTTCGTACTCTACATCCGATATGGTTATATTCTTTTCACTCACTTCTTTAATTAATGTAAACCACTTTCACTCTCGCTTGTGTCTCATCTTTATTCCTTGCCGCGTTATCATTATCTTCGTTTCTCCACCTGTTTCCCTTTGCCACCTTTGGTTCCTCTTTTTTCCAACAAATCTATTAGGCCCCTCATTCCATCCATCTCAGGAAATCCTTTCTCATTGTACCCAATGTTTGATTTTGTTTTGGCCCTATCGATCTATCATGCCTCATTGACATACGTGATAAACAGGCAATAATAGAACAAAGAAGTATGTGTTAGCACTCGGAAAAATTGACAGACAAACAACAATAGAAAAAAACGAAGAACAATATATGGTCCGAAGTGGGATTATTTGTACCCAGTATATAACCACTGGGAACTACTATTCGTGCTGTTTCGTCCAATAAATGTTTGTCTACAACACAAGTATTCAGCCCTACTGGGAGATACTTGCATTAATAGGAAAGTACAAATATACTATTTATTTCCGGTCTGTGATCGTTACCCTATGCTATAGTCATTGAGATCGCCTTTCGTGCAAGACACTACTGCAATAGCCAATTTTTTAGTTGGCTGCGTGGCAGTGTACCAAGCGTTCGGCTTCTCGTGGCAAGGCGCGGTGCCACTGAGTAAGGGTTCGATCCCACTTCGGACCATATATTGTTCTTCGTTTTTTTCTATTGTTGTTTGTCTGTCAATTTTTCCGAGTGCTAACACATACTTCTTTGTTCTATTATTCCCTATTATCGCCTCGGAAGTTCCCCATATAATAATATTTATGTATTATTATTTGTACCCAGTGATAAACAGGCACACGGATCCTGGACATTTTTCCTGTCCCTGTAAGTGCGACTCCATGTTTCTATCGTATCACATGTGCATCCTGAAATATGCACTAATTCGTCGTATTTGTTTTTGTATTAGAGTTTCTTGTTTTGTAAATCATGAGGCTGTTTTATTCGGGAACGTCGTTGTTTCACCTCGTCTCTCTACAGATTTAGTTCGATGGGTTCCGTTAGTACGACATCGGTAGCTCCTTAGGCCCAGTTGCGGTGCTCCCTGCCGAGCTGAATGATTGCTTTGGTTAGCCACTTTTCTCCGCTTTATTTCTGTCCAATTCGTGCCAGCTCTAATGTCATTCAGATCACACACTCTCCTTATGGACTCCTCCGACTCGGCCATCCATGGTTTTCCACACGTGAGGTGCCCGAACTTTGTCGTGAATAATTATGAGTACAAAGGGTGATTTATGTTCCTTAACACATTCAGATATGACCTGACCGGAGCAGATCCGTGTCACACTCTAATGATCGGTAAGTCAAGTAAGTACCTCATTGAACGGATCTATGGTGCATCCGTGAACTGCCCGTATGCCTTCATTCTGAACCCTTTCCAACATTGCGATTTGCATTGACAAGAGAGTGAACATACATAACCATAATCCAGTACTGAGAGCACCACAGCCTGCATGAGCGAGAATAGTCACGATTGCTGGAGGTTCGCCTTACCCATGATCTTGATCGCGCTGACACCTATCCTTGCCTTTTGAATGACATTGTTCACGTGTTGATTGAAAGAAAGCGACCTATCAAATGATATACCCACATATTTAATAGTCGGACTTCCCACGATCGTTGTACCTTTGCAGTTTATAACTGGGAGGGTGTCTTTAACTATTCTGTTGTTTAGCAAGGTTTGTTTGAGTTAATCAGTGCTTTGAAGTTATTGCATCAGTTATCTGGTCCACGCCTTCCTGTAATTGCCAAGCCATATTTGCTATGTCGCTACCTTCTGCGTACGTCATTACGTCATGTTACACTGACAGTGAATATATCGAACAAAGCAGGTGATAACGGCGATCCTTGAGGCTATCCCAGAGACATATCATGGTTCAGATGCCCGGGTACCGAAACGTAGCGCCGCTTTCCTTCGCACCAGTACCGATACCACTCAGCGCACGAGTCGTGGGTCCAAGCCTGTTTCACTAACCAGGTGTAGGAGTATGCCACAGGCCACTCGATTGTATGTATCATCAAGACTCAGAATCCCATCATCTATAAGGATAGTGCTTTATTTCGCAGACAGGGCAATGATTGGTGTTTTGTGACATACAAAAATTACAGAGAAGTGGCCTGGAAATCTGGCAAACTGCGATGCCGACGATAACATGGTTGGTTACACATGCCGTGAATGGCGCAATCTTGGTAACTGACTCGCAAAGCATGCTATAGATGTTTGCAGGGGAAGTGAAAAAAAAAAATTGGAACAATTTGAATGACCCTCTGTGTCTAAAAAAAAAAAAAACTCTCTGAATGATCCTCTTTGTCTAGAAAAATAAAATCTCTGAATGACCATCTCTAAACAGAAATCTCTGAATACATAACCCCTCCCTTGAAACAGGTGGAAAAACAGAAAATAACAACGGCTTCTAGAAAAGTCAAGACAAACGTCGGCTTTCTTAAGGATGGAGAAGATTTGATAGTATTCTCTTTTGAACATTGGACATTACTAGAAATGTCTACATTGTTATGTACTAAAACTGACATATGACTGTGAATCCTGGACAATTGAGACAGGAGTATCGACTAATTGTAGGTCGAAGAAATATGTTTTTTTTTTGTTTTTTTTTTCAAAATAATATTGAGAATACCAGGTAAAAGCAAACATAGTTCATCATCATCATCATTTGGTGCATTCTCCGTATCGAAGTTTGGTTACCAAGGAGTGTCACTGTGCTCTGTCTCTTGATATAATGGTTCAGGTTGTCATAGGTTGAATTCTCCATCTTTTGATTTAACTCGCCAATATAAGTCTTGGTCTCACTATTAAACCTTGCTTTTTTCATTCCAAGATTACATTTAGTAGCCTTTCGTGTCTTTTAATATTCCACAAAATCAAATTTGTTTTGTTTGAATTGGATTTAATAGTTCAATTCTCACTCTTAATTGTTTTAAAAATGCATAATTTGTTTTCTTTTCCTTCTATTCAATTCTTATTTTTTTTCTTATATAAATCCACATTTCAAGGGCTTCCATTTTTCTGTTCCGTTTACTTGTCTAATGTATAACAACACAAGGATGTTGAGGAGATATACTATTTTGTTATTCTTAGTTTTAGCCCTGTTTTTATTTGGCTTGATGTTATTTTAATTTTTCATGACATTAAAATAAACTTTTTGCCATACCTATACTTTTGTTTCTTTTAGTTTTCCATTTTCGATCACTGGTTGTAGTATGCCCAAGGTAGTTGTAGCTCTGAACTTTCTCCAGGTCTGCTCCTTCAATTTTGATATCCACTTGTAGGTTTTGAGTATTATCTTTGTTTACGATCATATGCTTGTAGTCTTTTTGATATTCATATCTTATACATATTTTTGCTTATCATGTTTATTTCATTAAGTATTTGTTGTAGATTTTTAGGATTTTCTGCTAGTAGTACATTATCATCAGCATATCTTAGGTTATTGCATATATATATCCATTAATGTTTAGGCATGACATCCTTGTCTTACTCCTATTTTTATATCAATGTGTTCTCTTTGTTATATGTTATTATTGTTGTTTGCACACAGTATACATTACATATTTGTCGTATGTCTGTATCACCTAGATGTATATCTTTTGGGCAGTATATAAGCTGTTCATGGTGTATTCCATCAAAGGAGTTGTCGGTGTGCAGGCATATACTGGTTTGTTTACTTCTGTGTGTTTTTTTTTCGATTAATGACCTCATGCAGAATATGGCTTCTTTTGTATTACTGGTTATTGTTATTGGTTATGGAAGCCCCGGTATCACTGCAAACGAATTAAAATTTATAATTGCTCAACCGCCCGTGCCAGTGGAATCATCCGAATTACTAACTCATCTCCCAAACAAAGAAAGATAACTGTATTCCCCATCGTAGCAGTCTCAGCACACGCCAAAAGACATAAGACGAAACCGCGCAGAAATTGAACACAGCAAACTGTTCCCTGTCAGACGATATCATCATTCATCGTAAACAAGCGGGATATCAAAACAGGATCAAAACGTATCACTATTTTTTCCTAAATCCAAATGGCTTCTCTTCTAATTCAATATTCATTTTATTGTGAATCCTTCCTTGTATAACTTTTAGCAAGATTTTCTTTTTACATGGTTCATTAAGCTTATTGTTCTGGAATCAATGCATTCAACTGCACCGATCCTTTTAGGCAATGCAATGAAAGTTTATGTTTTTAGTTAAATTGATATGCATCATGGATGGTATATGCCGTTGCATATAACTGTTATCACCATAATGCCATAAACTTCTAGTACTTGTATCATCTCTATTAATATGATGTCAGATCCTCCTGCTTTTCCTTTTTTCATTGTGTGTATAGCTTTTCCCAGATTATAAGATTATATAGCCTGATGTACATATTATAATTGGTTTCTTGTATCTTTGATCATGAGATAAATGTGTTATATATTCCTGCCATCTATCTATCTATTATATCTTTATTGTCTGTTTACATTCTTCCTTTTACTGTCTGCAATGCTTCCGCTTTCTGCAGCTTTTTTTTATTTTGATTTGTCATTCTCTCTCTATTTTTGTGTGCATCCCTCTTATATCGTGTTTACTTTCCATATTTTCTATGTCTACCCATCTTTATGTCTACCTTTCCTTTCTGAACATTTTGGATATTTCATTATCTTTTTTCTTGTATTTGGCAGTGTTCTTCGCTTGTCTTCTTTCTTCCATTATTTTTTGGATGGTCTTAGTTATACATCTTTCTTTTTTGTTCCTTTTTTTGTGGAAGATGTCGCAAGTTTCTGATATGCCTTTCTTTATGCATTGCCATTTTGTTAACGTTTTCATCAGGATTTTCTTTTCTGTACTGCTTAGTTCCATCGTCTAGCAATTTGTTATATGTATTCTTTACTTGTATTGTATAAGTATCATTATCATCTTTCTAAAAAAAATTAAAGCTGCCATATCAAGTGGTATTATTGATATAATTAGTTGTTTATTTGCTTCTCTTTAGTTTGATTTTATTTATTATATTCACATGATTGTGATCTGAGTTAATATCTCCTCTAGGGTAGGTTTTGGCTTTCTTTATCTGTTATAGAACCTATCTTTATTCATTATGTAATCTATTTGATTCCTCTCTTCTTATCTGCAGGGCTTTTCCATGTATATAGTTTTCTTTTCTCTTGCTCAAAGCAGGCGTTACATATTAGCCTGTTTTTTTTCCCAATATTGGAATTAATCTTACTCTTGAAAAGAGTTGTTTTTTTAAATTAGTATTATCATTACATCACTCTGGAAACATCCATAGGTGTTTCGATTTTATCCTAAAAATGTTAATCACCACAGAGTGTCATTTCGGTAGTGGTTTACAAATTCTCTACATTCGTCTAGGATATCGCTCTATTGTGTAATACCGGTCTTCAATGCCAGTTCACACAATCCAGATAGCCTCGTATGTGTGCTTCTGATGAAGTCGTTTGTTCGATCAAAAACTGATAGATTGCTAATGGCATCTACCCGATCCATTGGTTGTCCAGCAGCTAATATTGTCAAAACGGCCAGTCTGTCTGTTCTGTCGTTGTCCTCAACACCTGCATGGCCTGGGACATTCGTAGAAGTGATACTGAAAATCTTGGTTCTCTGTATTGATCCCAACAATTGACGACGAATTAAGACTGACTCTACTTTGCGGATTATGTTCATTGAGTCACTCTGCACACGAATACACTCTTGACTCTCCATCCAATCAAAAGCCTTTGCCACTGCCGTTGTTTCCACGTCAATCGTATAGTCGTCATTGCGTAGAGCCAGATAACCTTTCACGGCTGTAAAAACGGCACTATTTTCCCCAGTTTAAAACGAAAAAAAAATGACGTGACTTCATTCCACTATTATCTACATCGAAAATTAAAAAAAAAGTAATGAGGACATTCTGAAATATAATAATGCAAACATTATAATGTTAAAATAATGATTTCATTTCCGGGAATATGAGGAAGCAATACTTGATGGCCATATTACAAAAATAGAACGGCTGGAATGTGTGACCACAGATACAACTGAGCCGCGATAGCTCAGTGGTTAGTTAACTGGACTGCAAAGGAAGACATGTCGAGTTCGATCCTGATCGACGGTTTCAATGTCCTCTCAGCCTTAAATGGGTACCGGGTGTTCTTCTGGGAAAGTAAAGCGGCACTGACGTAATACCGCCCACGTTATTAGAAAAAATCATGATCCGAATGTCTATAAACAGTGCGATCACTACACCATATATACTATACGTCATTGCGGGTCATCATCATTGCACTTCAAACATGTCCATAGGTGCTCAGATCCCCTCCACAGCATGTCCCGCAGAGTCCAGCGACTGACGACTCCAGTTCTGTGTTGGTTGATAAGTCTCCTTATACGCCAAATAATTCTTTCGTTTCTGGCTGTGCCCATCTTAATTTTATTCATTCGTAGGAGTGACGTTATATGATGGTTGTTGAAGCCATGTGCCCTCCCCACATCTCGGAGGACATTGATGATGTCCGTCCGATCCAGTGGTTGATCGTCTTCAACATTAGCGCTGGCAGGCAACATGCCCGCTCTTTCATTTCCCCGTATTCCCGCATGCCCTGGGACGTAGACAAAGGTGACTTTGCGTTTTTTTACTGTTCTAATGACTCTACCAATTGCATGCTTACAAAGCCGGCCTCCACTTTATTTATCATTCTCATCGAATCACTCAGTATGCAGGCGTGGGTGTAGTCTTGTGGCTCTAACCAGATAAATGCCCTGGCGAAGGCCATCACCTCCATCATACTACTCGTATCATAAAGTTTTTTTCACCACTGTTTTCCTTGACTATTCTGCCTGCCGTGTGTGTTATAAATGCCCATGCACTCCGTTGGTGTATTATTTTAGATCCGTCTGCATAGATGACTGCATCATTCTCATCGGTGTTATCCAAGATGAGAACGTTGACCTTGACGTTTACCACGACTGAGTTCTGATCCCTACATATCCTGTCAAGTGTGAAAACACACAAGAATGTCCCCCTGAATGACGTAGGCACCGGTATCCACTCCTCACCAGCGTTTATATTGGTAAGCCCACATACCTCTTTGATGATATCTACTGTTCCTCCCACCCATAATTTGACTCTTTTTAGCCTGACACCCTTACCTGTGTTGAGCTCATGATGCAATGGATGCTTTTTATCTGCACTTATCTTCGGGATTGTTCGTGCCCTCCAGATCTTGATCCTTTCATCCATAGTTGGAAAGTCGAGAAGATACAACATTGCTGCACAGGGAGTCTCCCTCATACACACCAAGATTATGCTCTTATTTTCATTATGTTTTTATTCTCCAACCTGTCAATTTGAGTCGTACTGACAGTAAGATTTGCCAGCGTATACACGATTGGTGCGAGGACTAGTCCCTGGAACATAATGGTAAGTAGCCTCTGCACGATGCTGGCAGTTGATATGACCATCAAGGCGGTTAATCCTTTGCGGGTTTGTTATCACATGGTCTACGTAGTCCCGAATGCACAGCTGCGATCAAACTTAACTCCTAGATACGTCATCAACCTGCCCCTGGTCACCTCATCAGCTCCCATTCGTACCACAGGTGTTTCTGTGTTAACGATATGATTGTTAACTGGCGACAATGGTAAGCCATATGGCAGCCCTGTACAAATAGATGTTTACTCAGATAACCAACTTCCACATTTGAGTATCGCTTTCCTCTGAAACAGTGCAGCAGCGATCCATATAATGAGGAAGATGTGCACCGCCAGTTTGAGGAGCATGTGCATGAGGTATTCAAATGGTACGCTGTTGTATGCATCCTCCAGATCTTTAGCAGCAACATACTTCTCCTCTCTTTTGTGGTAGCCGTCCAAGACGTCATATGCAAAGACTGTCACATTTAGTCTTTGCTCTTTGTTATATCTATAACCCTCGAGCGTGGAAGGGAATGCGCATATCTGTTCAAGGTGACAGCTGAGTACACAGGCAACTATTTTCGCCAGTAGTTTTGTCCGCAGTGTTCTGCATCGTGGAGATTATGTAGGTACTGATCTGAGAATAGTCCTTGTTTGACTTTTTGTAGAGGTAGTGGTTTATAGTTTTATTTTCATTTGATGACATTATATCCACATGCTTCGTAAACTGGGTAACATGTTGGAAGTTGACTTAAGCTAATTTTCGTCCTTACAGTCAAGAATCGACATTTCTTATTCAGTTACCCTGGAAGCTCTGTGATGGTGGCTATTGGTAGTACAAGAACATAATTTTATAGCTGGAATAAAAGTAAATAGTCGTACTTGTGGAGGAAAATGTGATTGCAGAGGTTCTTTTTTTTCTTCTCCTTCTAACTGTTTAGCTCCCAGTAGAGCATAGGTCTTCCAATAAACACTTTCCAAGTCGTTCTGTTTTTTGCCATTCTTTGGGATTCCAAAAAGGGCATGTTGTGTAATACTCTCAGTTGGCTTCTGCAGTATGTGTACTATCCAGCGCTATCGACTTCGCTGTATCTCTTTATCCACTGGTATTTGACTGGTACATTTCCATAATTCTATGTTAAGGATTTTGTCCTGTCATTTTCATCCTTTTATTCTGCGTAAGCAACCATTTAATGAAAGTCTGTATCTTCATGATTGTCAACCATGTTGTTCTCCATCGTTCACAGCCATATAATAGGACCGACTTAACATTTTATTCCGGAGGTTAGGGCAGCCTAAACTAACTTTAATGTTCCCTGTTTTTTTTTGTCTCATGTATTTTCTTTTAAATGTTGTGTTACTTATTTAACCTTATTTTGCATTATGTGCCTTACCGGTTGGCGTAGGTGATCATGTCCCTCCACAATCTTCTATTTACAGTGCATCGTATCAGTTCTGTTGTTGACTGTTTTCCATGCCATGACACCAAGCTATCCAGTATTTTCTCTCTTTGTCGTCCGCGATCTCTTTTTCCTTCTATTTTGCCAGTTGTAACCAAGTATTCCAACTTTCCTCTTCTCATGATGTGCCCGAAAAATGTTGATTGCTTCTTTCTGATGTTTTTTAAGAGCTCCCTTTTTGTGTTGGCCTCCTTGAGAACTTCCTCATTTGTCTTTTTATCTGCCCAGGGAACTTTCAACATTCTTCTAAGAAATCCCATCTCTGTGGCCTCCAATCGTCTTTTCATTTGTTTGTCTACTGTCCATGATTCGCTTTCATAGGTCAGAATTGGTTCTATATAGCACCGATGAACTCTCTATCTCATTTTTATTGACATAGATTTGTTGCATAAGATATTTTTCATTTTCTGAAATGATATTTTGGCCTGAGCTATTCTGCTTTTTATTTCTGTGGTGCATCTTCCATCTGATGTTATTATTGTGCCCAAGTATTTGACGCGTTGCACTTGTTTCAGATTTGTCTTGTTTATTGTTATGCTGCATGATGGTGATGATTGTTTCTCGATATAACCATTACTTCTGTTTTTTTGCTATTCAGACTGAGACCTTTCTTGTTACTTTCTTTTACTATTATGTCTATCATTTCTTGTAGTTTGTTCTCTGTCTCTGCTATTAAGACTGTGTCATCCGCATATCGCAAATTATTTATGTTGTGACCGTTGACTTCAATTCCTTTTTTGTCTACTATTGATCTCATAATATATTCGCTGTAAAGTGAAAACAAATCTGGTGACAGAACACAGCCTTGTCTGACTCCTTGTTTTATAAATTGGAATTGTCCTGTTTGGTTGTTAATTCGTATAGCTATTGTTTGTTGCCAGTACATGTTTTTGATGATTCGCAGATCCTTGCCATCAATGTTTAATTTCTCCAGCATATTGATT
Source organism: Megaustenia siamemsis (assembly GCA_032433765.1). NCBI lineage: Eukaryota > Metazoa > Mollusca > Gastropoda > Stylommatophora > Ariophantidae > Megaustenia > Megaustenia siamemsis. The sequence continues at coordinate 63,764,627 of JAVIAB010000101.1, read as the reverse complement.
ATTTCCACATGCTTTACCTTGTCAAATGCTTTTGTGTAGTCTCTAAAGCACATATATAGATCTTTCTTTACCTCTATAGATCTTTCTAGCAATGTTCTTAAGAGGTTTATTGCATTATTGGTGTCCTTTCCTTCCACAAATCCACATTGTTCCTCACTTATTTATGGTTTTATTTTGTTCCTTACACGTTTCATGATTATTCTTAGTAATATTTTAGTCATATGGCTCATGAGACTAATAGTGCGATGGTCTTCACAATCAGTGGCTCCTGACTTCTTCGGTATGGCTACAAAGATAGATTTTAGTAGATCTTCGGGGGGTATGTGTCCAGTGTTATATACGTCATTGAGTAATTTTGTTATGACTTGTACTCCTAGCTCTCCTAATGCATTTATCTCTTCGATTGTTATATTGTCAGGACCTGGATCTTTGCCTCTTTTCATGTGTTGAATTGCGTCCTCCACTTCGCTCTGCATTATTGGTGGTCCTGTGTCTTCCTTTGAATTGTTTAATTCTGGTCTTTCATCATCATAGAGTTGACTGATATATTCTTTCCATCTTTTCATTGTCTTCTCCTGTCCCATTATTATATTTCCTTCTTTTGATTTCACACATCCTGAAACTTTGACTTCTTTTCTTCCTGTTAATTCATTTACCTGATTGTGCATAAATTTTGAGTCTTTCTGTTGTTGTTTTTCATTTCTTCACATTTCTGTTTTAACCATCCTCCCTTTGATATATATATGTATATTTTATATTGTATATGACATTATATCATATATTATATCCTTGTTAATTTTAATGTCTAATATTTCTACTAGATATCACTTGACGTAACGGCGCGCTTTACTCTTTTTCCATGTAAAATTAAAGGAAGAAGATATATATATATATATATATATATATATATATATATATATATAAACACACACAAAATATATATCAGAACGTAACATTAATATTGTTAGATATCATGTTAACTAGAACAGTCACAAACACATGTAGAAACAGAAAGCTGTGAAGAGGCACTATTACCTTCGCCAGCAAGAACGGTACTTAATAATAACGGTGATGAAATTGTAAAGATTACGATGACGACATTTAATTGAGAAGTATTTATGGACTGAAGGTACGGCGTGTCTTATACATTAGGAACCCTTAGTTCTGCGATGTTCAAAATGCTTTGTAACTTATCTTTGGAAGTTTTTTGTTTTATAATATGACTGCTGCGATCTGTGCTCACTCTAGAGGTATTCATAGGTCAGGAGATTTCTATGAACTCTTGCGAATGCGCTCATGCCCCAAGTTGTCTACCAAGTGAACTACTCAGTCTACAGCACAGCGTATCTAGTTCTACCTAAGCCCGTGCAGCGTCTCACATGTACACGCTGTCAGTCTCCGTCAGCTCTGCTTTATTTTGTTATTCTTAATCCTTCCCCGCGTTACGTGACGCCACATAGGTCTTGTAGTGTGTTTCGCCACCTATTTCTTTTCTGGGTAAGGTGTTCGATGTCATCTAATGAGTCCAAAACCTGGCAACTTTGCTTCTTTAAAAGTGTTTTTTTTTCAAGTGTCTTTTTACGGTTTCTTCTGTTTCTGTATCCTGATGTTTCCCATAGAAGAGCCTGTTTTGGAATTATCTTGTTGTCTCTTATCAGCACATGTCCGACATATGCCCGTCTTCTTTTCTTAATTATAGATGAGATTTTGATTGAATGACCCTATTTTTTAAATATTTGTTTTGAATTCATTTCATTTACACATAATATTTTTCTTAAGAATTTCTCTTCAAACGCGTTTAGTATTTTCTCAATCTCTTTCAATGTTAGCGTTCACATGCAAAGGTAGGTGTTGATAATACGTTTTAGTTGAATATTCTAATTTTGGTTTTCTTACATAACGTTTTTGGTTTCCATATTTTGTCCAGGTTTTTCAAATTCGTTGCTAAACGTTAAACAACTCTTTTTTTTCGAAATCTCAGCGTTTGTCATTTGCTATCACCACGAAGTTGATGAAATTTGTGTCCATTGCAATGTGAGAGTTCGGTGGTTAGTTTTGTTTCTTTATCGCTTAAAATGAACATTTAAAAATATTTCTTAATTGTGCACACAAATAAAGAGTATCCGTGTTTGTCTACATTAACTCTTGAATTAATCTCATCATTCTCTAATTATCTTTGAGTTAAATATGATTTGGAACTTTATTATTAAAGAAGAGTGCACAAAAATGGATTGCCAGGCACACATTTTATCTCAATAGGGTTTGAAGAGAAGGAATATTGTTGTTGTTGTTGCGTTCGCCAGCTTTCAACTCTGACGAAGTCCACACAGATTAGGAACTGAATTTTGCGTGTTAATCCATTTTTCCCTGGCGGCCGTGTGCACAGGGACCCTCGCCGCACAGGCAGATAACTCCGACTTCGGAGGTACACATGCTTTTTTTTCCGTCGATGAGCAATGACGTTTCAACCAGGGGTGGTTGTCGCAGAAAGAAATCATAAATAAAAATCCCAACCGGTGTAGCCGAGATTTGAACCCACAACCTCTTTGTCCCGAGGCCGGCGTCTTGCCTCGAGACCAACAAGTCACCCATGGACTGGGAATATGAGGAAATTGCAACAAGGAACACTTTTCATGCATAGCCTTCAATGGTTCCTGCCGCCTATCCACCATATACCAGAAATGTACGTCCTCCCGAAAGTGATGATCGTCATATTTCTTTTAAAATGTATAGCGCTTGATGATATTATGCCATTGTTGTTGACTCCAATTTCGAACATATACACACACAGCTAGTCATCAGATTATCCCCGTCGCACATCAAACAACAGACCGTGTAAAATATTTTCCATTTGGAAACTACTATTCGTGCTGTTTCGTCCTACAACTGTTTGTATGTACGCAAGAAGCAAGTAATCGTCCATATCCTTTCTAGGAGATACGTGCCTTAATAGGAAAATACAAATATACAATTTATGTCCACTTTGTGCTCGTAACCCTATACTATAGTCATGAGTACACATGCGTGGAAACAAATGATAACTACTTTATTTAGGTAGCTTATTTGATCGTGTGCTCTTGCGTTTGTTTCTCGTGGCAAGTTGCTGTATCGAGGAGTACGGGATGGAGAAATAAAAAAAAAAAATAGAGAAACAAAAAATATGAAAAAAAAGTACATGGTTAAACATTTACGTAAAAGGTGGACAACACAAACCATAACCACGTTTCGGCGCAATATGCCTTCAACTGGAACAAACATGCAGCACACGTACGTATTTAACATTTACACATACGTGTTTAACATTTACACATACGCATTTAACAATTTACACATACGTATTTAACATTTACACATACGTATTTAACATTTACACATACGTATTTAACATTTACACATACGTATTTAACATTTACACATACGTATTTAACATTTACACAAACGTATTTAACATTTACACATAAGTATTTAACATTTTTTTTAAATTAAAAAATTATAACAATATCGAATTAAAAGAAGAAATGAACAGAAAAATAAGAATAAGGTCGTCCTTGTATGCTCTAGTTGGCAAGAACGGAAGTGTGCACTGGGCATGGCAAGAACGGAAGTGTGCACTGGGCATGGCAAGAACGGAAGTGTGCACTGGGCATGGCAAGAACGGAAGTGTGCACTGGGCATGGCAAGAAAGGAAGTGTGCACTGGGCATGGCAAGAACGTAAGTGTGCACTGGGCATGGCAAGAACAGAAGTGCGCACTGGGCATGGCAAGAACGCAAGTGCGCAAGGTCCATTTCTTTACCTTGACCCTATTAGTGCAGGTTCGATCCTGCTTCTAGCTGGCTATTGTTATTTGTTTTTCTTCTGTTGTTGATTATTTCTGATTTTTTTCCGAGTGATGTAAACATGCCTTTTTCCCAGAAATAATTAGCTTTATTATTCTCTATGCACAGACATGTCTTTGTTTACCTACCAGAAAAAAACATGTTAAAGTCTGAAATAAAAGATTAGTGATATATAAATATACATCATCATAAAGTAATGCTGACGTATGTGATCATTTCTCTGCACGACTTTCGATCTCGACAGTTATTTATCATGTCCGTTGTCGACCTTCTGCCTAGTCAATCTCTTAAGCTGTCTGGAATCTTTTCTTTTTGCTTCCCTCTATCTCTTCGTCCCTCGATTTTTCCAGTTGTTACAACATATTCCAACTGTTACCTTCTCATTACATGGCCAAACAATGATGCTTGTTTCTTCCTAAAATTGGAAAATAGCTCTCTTTTTCTCTTTGCCCTCTTTCAGAACGTATTCGCTACTCTTCCTAGCTGTCTATTGTATTCTAAACATTCTTCTGTAAAACCACATTTATACAGACTCCAGTGATTTTCTTGTCCGCTGTTCTATTGTCCATAATTCATATCAATATGTTAACACTGGCTCTACATAACGTTTATGAACTCTTTTTCTTGTTTCTAATGTTAAATATGGATTGCACAGTATATTCCACATTTATTAAAGCTGTTTTTGCCTGAGCCATTCTGCATCTCACCTCTGTTGTTCATCTTACCGTCTGAGGTTAACAAAACTCCCAAATATTTAAATTTATGTACCTGTTTTAAAATTGGTCCACTTGTCTTAATTGTGCGCTGCGGTAGTGTTGTTTCTTTGTTGTTATCATTACTTCTGTCTTTTTGCCATTACTATTGAATACTTTATTTTTGCTTTCTTTCGCTATAATGTCTAATATTTCTTATAACTATATATATATATATATATATATATATATATATATATATATATATATATATATGAGGGAGCCGCGATAGCTCAGTGGGTAGTGAACTGGACTACAAAGGACAAGGGGTAGGGTATGATCCCAACCGACGGCTTCCAGGTTCACCTAGCCTTTAATAGGTATCAAATATTTTTTTCTGGGAAAGTGAAGCGGCACGGGCGTAATACAGACCACATTACCCTAAAAATCATGTGCCGAAGGTCTGTAAAATTTATGGTCACTAACACCATATTCCCGATACGTGGTATATCCACTAGGCGTGACGGGGGTACTTTACTTAATTTACTTATATGTATATGTATATAAATATATATATATATGTATATATATATATATATATATATATATATATATATATAAACTCTATATAATCAATAGTTAACATGTAAACAAAAACATATTAACTAAAAAACATTTATCTGTCTCTAAATAATTATCCAACATTAAATAGAACAGTTCAGATTAGAAATGCACACATTTAAAAACAACAAAATGGCAGCTTATTTATATTCGAGCTATGGACTAAGCAATGTTTACTTTGAACACCACGATATATGTTATTGCAGCGAGTTGGCAGATTTTTTAAAATGTATTCAAGGGTTTGAACATAAATGTTTGTTCACAGTTCGTTAACCTTCGCAGTAGATAAAGTCGTTAATTTGATTGCTTCGTTTATGACCTTGGTAGCTAAGGACCTAACTTGTGCAAACGGATGGCATTGGCAAGGATCATTTTGAATCTATGAAGTGGGCTCATTTTGTGTTTAACTCAAAAGCATATGTGATATTTTAACCAAAGAACTTTTTGGGGGGACTCAATGAAGATATCCCCGATGGAAGAATAAACTGCACTATTAGTGACATAAATGATTCGCTTCCAGAGGTTTATGAAGTAAACAAAGCAGTTTTGTTATTGCAAGTGAATAATGTCCACACCTATAATTGGTCAGGATTGTGTAGCAGCAGCAGCTTTATAGCGAACACAGAAAACATCACAGGATTGTGCTGTTCTGAAACAGCTATGTCATGCTACCCTAGAATTGCCATTAATGGGATTACTGTGACCACAAATCACTCTCCATGTGTGTGCCACATATTTACACCCCAGAAAGAAATACTGAATATAACAACATCATGTGCCGTCTGTGATATTAATGACCACAGACCAGGGGCCTCCAGTATGATTGATACAACTGTGGCACCAAGCACTTCATCAGCAGAGCCATATCTATGGAATGTTAATCTGACATTGTTCTTGAATGATGTCCAAGTTAATGAGACATCAGAATCGTGTGGCGGCAGCTACAAGAAGGGAGCGGAGAACATCATCAATTTCTGCTGTTATAAAGGAGACTTGCCTTGCTATCGCAGAATTGCCTTAAATGGGATCATTGTAGTTGACAAATTCTCTTCTTGTGTAAACTGCACATTCACAACTAAGAGTGAATCAGTAAAGGTCACAAAATCATATTATCTATGTGGTTTTACTAACTACAGGTCATGTGGCTTCTGTTGGATTGGAAATGATAACTTACCACCACTGTGTGTTTATATGTTTGGAATTGGAGTCATCGATGATGGTCTAACATCACCAAGTGCTAGGACGATCATCATTTTCGGGAGGACGTGAACTTCCATGGTATATGGTGGATAGGCGGCAGGAACCATTGAAGGCTATGTCTGAAAATTGTTCCTTCTTGCAGTTTCCTCATATTCCAAGTCCGGCTTGTTGCAGGAGCTACTGAGGTAAGTGCTCTGTGCACACCGTGAGCTGTGTGTCTCATCCGTTTTGATCCTGCTTCGATATCCCGCTTGTTTACGATGAATGATGATATCGTATGACAGGGAACAGTTGGCTGTGTTCACTTTCTGCGCGGTTTCGCCTTATGTCTTTTGGCGTGTGCTGAGACTGCTACGATGGGGACTACAGTTACCTTTCTTTGTTTGGGAGATGAGTTAGTAATTCGGATGATTCCACTGGAACGGTCGGTTGAGCAATTATGGATTTTAATTCGTTTGCTGTGATACCGAGGCCTTCCATAACCAATAACCAATAACATTTAAAAACAAATACAATTTTGACATTGATCTGCAGGAAGTTAAGCATCAACATTACCAACACTATCTATCTTTGCGTTATATATTCTAATTGTCTGTGTGCGGTTTTCTGTGTTGGAAGAGAAATGTAAGCGATATTACTCTGTAAAATAACCTTACATTGGGACTACTTTTATTTAACCTCTCCAAACAAACTGAAGTATCGTCTGTAGATTTAATCTCTACTGTAGTAAGTAGATACTAATTTGACTGTCTCTTGCTTCCTTTGAAGCCAAATGTCAAGTCCTTAATCTCTGTACAGCAATCGTGTAAACATCTTACACTATTTGTTTTATAATCTCAATGGTATTCGTTTAAATAAAAAAGAAATATAACTCATGTGTGATTCGTATTTGGTTTGTTCGGCGTTTCACTAGTTCATTTCTGTTTACATTATGCTGTACGTCCTTACAAATAACAATCATTCAATATACATTATACACATTAAAACCAGCTGTAGCTTAAGGGCCCAAGTTTATCTTGATTTTCTCGTTTTGTGGATTTTGAAACTATATTAAATTTGTTGTACAATATAAATATGAAAAAAGGAGCCCAGAATACAAATCGTATGTGTGCTTTAACTGCCCGGTTTTTTTAAAGTTGTAATAAGGAAGTATGGGACATTGAACTGGAAATATCAGTTATTTCAAAACTGGCATTTAGCTGTCTGTTTAATGTGATGGTAGAACACTCGTCTTCTGTGTTCACAATACAGGTGATGCTAGTTACAGATTCTTTGGAAAGAACAACAACCCTTATACATCTCAGATCTGGCATACGAGCTGCAATATGATTACATTCCAAGCCTGCTAGATTGCTATCATATCATCATATCCGCCTGTAACGCTAATAAGTAAAACTACACTCATTCTGTTATAAGTATACACTTCTACATAACAAGGCTGGCCATATCCCGTTCTACCGGATCTAAATGTCTTTACTTACTGCTTTTAGGTTAGAAAACACCTAATAGTGAAGAAATTATACTATATAACAAACATTAAATATAATTTGAAATTGTATTCAATATATCAATCTGTCAACCTGCTTGTTTAACAGTTAACCTAAAAAAAGCGTCAATGTTCCTTGATTTATTTTGTTCCTTTGTTTTTTCTTTTAAATTCCTTGTTACTTATTTAACCCAAATATTTGGATTGATACGCATTTATCTGTATATCCTGGCTTCATTAATTTAAAAAAAAATATTTAGAAATGCTGCAAGTTGGTGAGATGTTCATCTGCTGCCCTAACCACCACAATCACATTTTCCTCCACTAAGTACAACTAGTTTTGCTTTTTTTCCAGCTAAAAGTGTTGTCTTGTACTACCAATAGCCACCATCACAGAACTTCTTGGGTAACTGAACAAGAAATGTCGATTCTTGACTGTAAGGACGAAAATTAGCCCAAGTCAACTTCCAACATCTTACCCATTTTGCGAATCCTCTGAACATAATGTCACAAAATGGAAATTAAAAGACTGAAATTGTGATTCACATCGATCTGATATCAAGTATCCAATCCGAAATGTACACATAATTGAAGATCTACAAATTGCCAGCCAACCATATTCCGATTCATCAACTCTTCCTAATAGCAGTGCCAAACAATAGATATGACATAAATGTCACTTTGAAATATTATACTCAAAATTAACAATCGAATATCAAGGTTGAAGGAAAAGACCTAGTGACAGATCAGAGCTACAGCTAACTTGGACAAACGATCGCCTGTGATGTTAAATGTAGAACTGAAATAAACAAGATAATATGAGTGGCAAAAAGCAATTTTAATGCCACGAAAAACATAATTAAAACAATAGCATCAGGGCTAAAACAAAAGAATATCAAAATGCTATATCCTCATAACATACCTATAAGGTTCCGAAACATATATATATTAGACAAGAAAACAGAACAGAAATGTGAAGCCTTTGAAATGTGGATTTATAGAATTATAGAAAGAATTGGAAAAAAAAAAGAGGCTGTGGCAGATCAAGACTAACATGGAAGATTAACATCAAAAGATTGACAAATCAGCCTAAGACAACCTGCACTTACAAAGCAAGAGACAAAGTAGAATGGCGCTCTGTGGTAGCCAACATTCGATGTGGAGACAACAATCAATGATGATGATGATGAGGATGAAAATGAAGCTATTAGAGAGGAGAAAAAAATACAAAGAGTACGCCTAAAGTTATATAAGGATTGGATGCTGGAGTACAAAGGTCGAATGCTCATAATGGATGCAATAATTAATTCACAACATGCTCCATGAGGACACCACGTAGAAAGGAAGACAATGAATACCTAATAAAAATATATAACATTAACGGACAGAACTGACAAGTCAACAAGATACCCAGCTATCTAATAAATTCTTCTTTCTTCTGCCTTTTAGCTCCTTGTGGAGGATGGGTCTTCAACAAACACTTTCCAAGTCGTTCGGTTTTTTGCCATTCGTTTAAGATTATTCCATGTCTTCCCCATCATCTTCATCTCTGCTTCTATCTGTCTTCTCCAAGAATTCCTTAGTCTTCCTATTTATCTTTTCCCCGGGGGATTCCAAAAAGGGCCTGTTGTGTAATATTCTCAGTTGGCTTCCGCAGTGCGTGTCCTATCCAGCGCCATCGTCTCCGCTGTATCTCTGTATCCACTGGTATTTGAGTAGTATATGTCCATGTTTTCTATGTTAGTGATTTTGTCCAGCCATTCCCATCCCTTTATTCTGCTTAAGCATCCATTAATCTAATACATTACATATGTTATAAAATATATTTTAAATTCCCATACTGATATCACGTCGATCTCTTACTGTTGATTCGTTATTGATTGAATGAATACAGTAATCATTTGGAGTTATATCAAAATTTACATATTGTAATGTGAGACTATTTCTACACATAATCTATCACTTAATGAACAATATGAACACTGAGGCAAAAATTCACATTGCTACTTATGTATTAACGAATGTTTATTGCAGTAACGAGTTCATCTACACTGAACGTCGAACTTGTCCCTAAGTGTCAAGATCTCTTTCTAAATATCTCTTTCAAGGTGCAGAAACTAGTTTCACCGGTATTGTTGTTTATTTTTAATCTTGTTTGTGTGTGTGTGTGTTTTTTTTTTTTTTTTGCATTAACTAGTGCTTGTCCAAATTTAACATAACAATCCTGCAGTATTTTCATGGTTACAAGCCTGACATTATGTTTATTACCGCTCACTTCACCATGTCCTCGCGCGACAATGAAACAAACTTTTGACAGACCTGACCATCCCAGAGACTTCAATCCCAAGCAGATGAATCCTACAAGTTGTCATCTTCCGAAGCATACTCATTGAGTCATCGAGGAAACGTACTTGCGTTTAAGTCAGAGTCTCTAGCCATACTAGAGCTTCAGTGACAGCCATGTTTCCATGTTCAAAATATTCATTGTCCATGCGAAAGAACCACTGTTTTCCTTTACAGTTCTACCACCAACATGAGTCATACAATCCCGCGAGCTCAGAACATGAATACAACAGACAAGTATGTATAAATGTTGAGTGTCATATTTTAGTTTCATTACAAGTAGGGCTTCCCCAGATTCGCTACATGATCTATTCCAGAAACGATCTAAACGCGTTTGCCTGACTGAAGACACACCATATTTATACCAATAAGCATTCATGATCAACCATATCTACTTAAAAAAAAAACAACTCATATCTCATCAATCTCTGATTGTGCTCATCTTTTTCTCACCAATGTTCTTGTGGTTCCCGTAAGCGTTGCAGAACACGTGGCGATGCTTTTCTTTACCAATATGAAGGTCGCAGTGAGTTTTAACGACACCAGTGACGTTATCCTCGAACAAGTGTGTTCAGATCAGTAACTATTTCAACCATGCCATTTATCTAATTGTTTGAAAAATGAAGCAGTGACAACTTACTATTTCCGAAAAAAAAAAACGTGTCTATCATCCGTAACAAACGACGTGGTTACTGTTTTTTTGTAACCAGCCATTATATAGTGATTTGTCAGGGCGGGTAATTTTACCTGATACTGTATGCATTAAACAGTACAACCTGCGGCTGCCCTGCTGCCTTGCAGGTATGCTCGGGAGTGTAAAAGGCTAGGGGAGGGTACTCTGAAGTAAGACAACCCAACTGCCTTGTGGATGAGACTTTTTAGTCAAAGACTAGAGGAGCCAACCGTAAACAAACCGACGGAAGACAACAGAAAACCACCGTCGTAATTTCATTGTACAATCATGAATCGCCTCAATAATAGAAATCACGACAACAACGTTAAGGGGGATTCCAATGGAAAACCCTCGTTCGGTAGGGGATATCATGTACTGCAGGTGATACTCGTTCGAAATAAACCTAATGCGAACAAAATAAAAATAAAACAGACTCTAAATAAAGAAAGGTACTTCGAATGTGAGAACATTCATGCAGAATGGTAAACAGGAAACATCAAACATGTAATGAAAAGAATGGGTTTACATTTACTGGGACTTTGCGAATGAGATACACAGGATAGGGGAGATATATTGTGATGAACATAAAATAATCTATTCTGGATGTACTGAACACCAAAGAGGAGTTGGTATCCTCTTAGATGCACAAAGAGCAAGAACAGAGAAAGGCTTTTATCCAATATCTGACATAGTCCTTTTAGTGAAATTGAATGGAAAGCCAATATATATAAATCTAAAACAGGTTAATGCACCAACGCAGACAGTCTAGAGGAAACAACTGATACATTGTACGACGAGTTAAATAAGGCACTTCGGGAATGCAAACCACATATAAACACCATAGTTCTAGGGGATTTTAACGCAAAAGTAGTAAAGGAAAGAGTTGAGGAAGTAGTTGGTCATTATGGCTTATACGAGAGGAATGAAAGAGGTGACAAACTTATTTGACAGGGCAAGAACGCACAACATGGTGATAGGAAACACCTGTTTTAAGCAAAATCCAGGACGTCTGTGGACATGGAAAAGCCCAGGATACAACGCACGAATCAAATTAATTAGATAATGATGATAAGTAATAGATTTAGAAACCGTCTGGTGTGTGTGAAAACTAGACAAGGGGCAGATTGCATTATTAACCATGTACCAGTTGTGGGAAAGCTTAGAGTAAAATTAAAAACAAGAAAACGAGCCTCGGTTAACATCAAGTTCAATTTAGATATACTCAAATCAGACAAAAAGTTGCAAGAGAAATATAAAATCACAACTCAGAACCGGAACTATACAACAGAGAAGATACAAAACATTGATGAAAAGTGGGAAATGGTAAAAGAATCAATGCAACAAACATTAAAAGAGTTCATACCACCAGAGAGGACAAATTCCATAATGAAATGGATGACATATGACCTTTTGCAGCTAATGGACACAAGAAGAAGAAATAAAGAAAATAAAGTTGAGTATACGATATTAAATAAAGAAATTGTAGTAAAATGCAATGAAGCAAAAGAAGCATGGCTAAAAGAGAGATGCAAAGAGATTGAAGTGAAACAAAAAGGAGATGCTAAAGCTATATACAAATAAATTGAGGAATTAACAGGAAGAAAAAGGCAATCAAAAAATGGATGTTTAAGATTAAAGGAAGGAGAACTGCTGATTGATAAAGAAAACATAAGGGAACGATGGACAGAATACATTAAAGATCTTTATAATGATGAAAGAACGGAAGTAAATATTAAGGATAATGGAGAAAGACCAGAAATACTCAGAAAAGAGGTGGAAGATGCCTAGTGCAATATGAAAGCAGGCAAAGCTCCTGGACCAGATAATATAACTAAAGAAGAGATTGAAGCCATGGGTGATTTTGGAATAGAAATAATAACAAAAAATATTGAATGATATCTACAACAGCAGATATATATCAGATGACATGCTCAAATCAATATTCATAGCCCTACCAAAGAAATCGAGTGTGATTGAATGCGATGATCATCGCACAAAAATCCTTATGAGTCATATGAATAAAATATTACTAAGAATCATCATGCGAAGAGTGCGAAACAAAATCAGTCCAGAAATTAGCGATGAACAGTGTGGTTTTGTTAGAGATAAAGGAACAAGCAATGTCATTTATATCATAAGATCTTTAGTAAAAAGAGCCGTAGAGGTGAAAACAGATCTATACCTATGTTTCATAGATTATACCAATACATTTGACAAAGTAAAGCACCAAGAAATAATCAAAATTTTAGAAAGCATAAACGTAGACAGCAAGGATAATAATAAGAATAATAAAGAGCATGAACTGGCAACAAACAGCGGCCATAAGAACTGGAAACCAATTGGAAATGTTTCAACAAATAAAACAGGGTGTTAGGCAAGGTTGTGTGCTTTCACCAGATTTGTTTAATATTTATAGTGATATTATTTTAAGATACACGAGGGACATGCCTGTAATAACAATTGGAGGTCATAATATAAATAATCTAAGTTATGCTGGTTGTTCATTTGTTTCACTTACACGTGCAAGTAAAGGACGGGTTGTGTATTTGTTACACTCTAAAGTGCAAGAAAAGAACGGTTTGTACATTTGTTTCACTTTCATCACCATCATCATCATCGGGTGCCATCTACGCAACGAAGGCTGGCTATTATGGAACACCATTCTGCTCCGTCTCTTGCTTTGATGGTGCATGTTGTCATAGGTTCACTTGCCCATCTTTTAATGTTACTCGTTCATATTAGTCTTGGTCTGCCTCTTCCACCTTTACCTTGTATTTTCCCCTCCAAGATTACTTTTAGTAGGCTTGTATGTTTTTTAACATGGCAAAATAATCGCATTTTCTTGTTTGAATTAGGTTTAGTAGTTCTCTTTTCATTTTTAGTTGTTTTAAGACTTTGTCATTTATTTTCTTTTCTTTTTTTATCCTGTTCTGCCTATTCTTCTATATATCCACATTTCAAAGGTTTCAATTCTCTGTTCTGTTTTCTTCACTACTGTCCATGCTTCTGCACCATATATGACTATTGATAAGATGTAACATTTTGCTATTCTTAGTTTAAGCCCTTGTGTTATTTGTTTTGATGTTAGTATATTTTTCATCCTGGAATACTCGTAACAATTGTAGGTCATAATATAAATAATCAAAAGTACGCTGATGATATAGTCTTAATCGCTATGAGTGAAAATGAGTTACAAGAAATGTTGGACATTTTAGTGAAAGAAAGCAAAAATAAAGGTAAAGGTAAAGGTAAAGTACGAGACATGGAACCGGCGTCTTAGCACGCGAGTTTACACCCATATGTGCTCGGCCGCCTATTCAGAAATGTTCGGATATTTCTGTATAGTGTAGCCTCAAGCATCGAAACTCAGATGCGAAGCGACATTCCTCACATTCACAGGGTAATATACTGGTACCCATTTCTGCCAACGGCTGGGTCGACCGTGGAGGTATTTTTTTTTTCCAACCACGAGTACAATTCACACTGCTCCCAGCGGGAATCGAACACGGGTTGTCCGAACGTCGGTAGTCCAGTCGGGTGGTTTTCCCAACTAGGCTACCGAGGCCCCCAATATAAAGGAATCAGCCTTAATAGCAAAAAAACAGAGGTAATGATAACAACAAAGAAAAAGACATCACCTCAGTGTGAAACAAAGACAAGTGGAACAATATTAAAACAGGTAAATGAATTTAAATATTTGGGAGCTTTGTTACCCGCAGACTGAAGATGTACACAAGAGGTGAGATGCAGAATGACTAAGGCAACAGCAACTTTGAAAAAAATGCGGAAGATACTATTCAATCCATTTTTGACAATAGAAACAAGAGAAAGAGTTCTTAAATGTTATGTAGACAGTTTTAACATATGGATGCGAATCATGGACAATAGTACAACAGACAAGAAAATCACTTGAGTCTGTAGAAATGTGGTTTAACAGACGAATGTTGAGAATACCATGGACAACTAAGAAGAGTAATGAATATGTTTTGAGAGTGGTCAAGAGAGCTAATTTCCAATATTAGGAAGAAACAACCATCATTTTTCGGCCATGTAATGAGAAGAGAACAACTGGAATATATTGTAACAACTGGAAAACTTGAGGGACGAAGAGATAGAGGGAAGCAAAAAGAGAAAATAACAGACAGCTTAAGAGAATGGCTTGGCAGAAGGTCAGCAACGGAAATGATAAATAGCTGCCGAGATCGAAGTTGTGGAGAGACATGATCACCTACGTCAGTAGGCCTGGTACTTGATGATGATATTTTCCATGACATTCAAATTTATTTTTGCCATTCCTATTCTTTTGTTTATTTCAGTTGTAAATTTTCCATCACCGGTTATTGTATGTCGTAGTTAGTTGTAGTTCTGAACTGTCTCCAGTTCTATTCTTCAATTTTGATATTCACTTGTGGGTTTGAATATTTTCTTTGTTTATGATCATAGTTTTGAAATTCATATCTAGTCCATATTGTTTGCTTTTCATGTTTATTTCATTAATGAATTGTTGTAGATCTTTAGGATTTTCTGCTAGTTGTACAGTATCGTCAGCATATCTTAGGTTATTTATTATCTTTCCATTAATGTTTAGACCTGGCATCTCTGTGATGTTTTTTACAGATTTCCTTTGCTCAGTGTATAGATTGGATAAGCTTGGTGATAGGATGCATCCCTAGCTAACCTCTCTTTTTAAATTAATGGGTGTAGAGTTCTCTTTGTTTTATTTTATTATAGCTGTTTGCTCCCAGTATATATTACATATTAGTCGTATGTCCTCGTCATCTAGATGTATCTCTTTCAGACACTGTATAAGTTGTTTGTAGCGTATTCTATCAAAATCTTTCGTGTAGTCTACGAAGCAAGCATATATTGGTTTGTTTACTTCTCTGTATTTTTGTATTTTTTATTAATGTTCTCATGCGGCGATCATGTACTTATGCAATTGAAACATCAGTCTGTTCATTTTTCAATGTCACGACAAATGAAGTTACAATTACTTACTCCTGATTTGTTGTTCCTGTCCTGAAAAGAAAGGAAATGAGACTACATATTACACGTAATCTTTCATAAAAACAATATGGCTATTTTTTGTCCCACTATTTTTCCTTACACCAAATTGCTGCTCATCTAATCCAGTATTGATTTTATTTTGAATCTTTCCTTGTATAACTTTTACCAAGATTATTAGTCTCATTAGGCGTTTTGTTCTAAAATCACTGTATTCAGCTGCACCATTTCTTTTAGGCAATACAATGAAAGTTGATGTTTTTAGTTCATTTGGTATGTTTGATCGCAGAGAGTATGTTTCCTGTAACTGTATATGTCGTTGCATATATATCTAATCACTTCAATTCCAAAATCTTCTAGTGCCTGTATCATCTCTATATGTATGTTGTCAGGTCCTGTTGCTTTTCCTTGTTTCATTGTTTTAATAGCTTTTTCTACATTCGATTTTAAGATTGTATAGCCTGATGTACATTGTGTTATTGGTTTATTGTGCCTTTGATCGTGAAATATGTAAATGTGTAATTAATGTTTCACTCTAACGTGCAAGTAAAGGACGGGATGTACATTTGTTTCACTTAACTTGGATATACCTAAATAAAGCATTTGATATGGAATGGAAGGAAAGGCTTTTAAAGACACTGAGAAATTACTGAGTAAATGGCCTGATGTACACATGAATCAAAGCAAACCTGCATAAGAGGGGAGCAAGAATGCAACTAGATGGTCTTAAGAGTAAGAGGGTATTACTGCACCAGGGCGTCCCACAGGGAGGGATACTATCTCCAAAACTTTTTTCTAGTATACATCATTGACCTAGTTACTAAACTACCACAGGGTATCAAAGTGGCAATGTTTACAGACGACTTGGTACTGTGGTGCACGAAGTGTATGCAACAATTGCCTCAACATTGTTGCAAAGAGTTATGAATGCACTGAACTCATGGACAAATAGATGGTGTATCGGCATCAATACAGACAAATGCACTGCTACACTTTTCACTTTCTTCCAAAAACAAAAGCAGGAGCCATCTACATAAACAATGAGCCTGTGAAAGAAGTCATACAAGCTACATATCTCGGAGTTACATTTGATACCTAACTATCTTGGAAACAGCAGATAAATGAGACAATATAAAAAAACGGATGAAGTTGACTATTCTAAGAAAGCTGTGTGGAACCACGTGGGGTACGAGTGGGTGTGAAAATACTCAGTAAAGTTTACCAACAAAGTATAGACCCACATTTAGAATATGGATCATCTGCATGGTGCTCAGCATCAAACACCACACTGTAAGTTCAAAACCAGGCACATAGGGTCATCACAGGAGCAATGAAATCAACACCAATATTGGAGATGGAGAAATTATGGAGGATACCAACACTGAGAGAACGGAGGGACACAAAGGTGCCGATACAAGCAGACACATTTTTATGTATGCCGAGACATCCAATAAAGGACCGATTCCAAAATATTGCAGAGAGACAGCTTAAGAGAAGCAATTTTATCCACCAGGCCAAGCGTACTTGTAGACAAACACCAGACATGCCAAGAGTTGTTAACCCCCTGCTGCCAATACCAAAACAGACTCCCTGGACAGATGAATCAGGATTGTCTATACAAATACGGACAGAAGTGAAGGGAATAGTTTATAAAGAGGATCAGAATAGTCTACAGCGAAAAAAGCAATAACTCTCAGTTTCTTGGATGAAGAATACCCACAAGACCTATGGATTCGAGTGTACACAGATGTATCAGCACAGAATGCAGTAAAGAATGGGGGAGCAGGTGCAAATATAGAGTACCCAAATAACACAAGGGATATGAATAAAATAGTAACAGGGAAATATTGTCAAAATTATGATGCACAAATCCAAGCAATAAAGCTGTGAATAGAAACACTGCTGAACAGTAATCTTAGCCCACAGCTTGTAACGTTTTTGACAGATGCAATATCAGTAATGAGGCACTATCTATCTATCTATTGACCTTTCGAACCGTACCTGACCCATAGGGCGTAGACCAAGATACTACTTCTCTTACTTGAATTTTTATTCTAGCGGTTTTCAGTTCTTTTAAAGATATTTTATCCAATCTCGCCATTTGTCTCAATTCTGTGCAAGCAGATCTATCTCATTGAGGGAGCCGAATCCTGCAGTTCTTGCCTCTCTCATCAATGTTCTTCTCAGTGTCTCTCTGGGTCTTCCGCTTTTCCTTTTACCTGTTGTTTCCCACATGAGGGCTAGCTTTGCTATTCGGTTATTATCTCTTCTCATCACATGGCCAACATATGGCCATCGTCTTTTCTTTATTACTGAAGATATTAGTGGTTGATTGGCGATTTCTCTAATTTCCTGGTTTGTTTTGAATTCGTTCCACGCTATACCAAGTATTTTCTTTAGACATTTATTTTCGAATGCGTTCAACTTTGTTTCTATATCTCTTGTTGTTTTCCAGCTATCACACGCATAGGTAAGGGTTGATAGTACATTTGATTTGAATAGTCTAAGTTTTGTGTTTGTGCTAATGAGTTTCGATTTCCACAACTTTTCAAGGCTTCTGAAAGACATTCCTGCTTTAGCACTACAATCTAGAAAATTGCCACATCTGCAGACCTCATTTACTGAACTCTGCAAGCACAGCAGAGTTGCCCTGCAGTGGATCTCATTTGACTGTGGAATACCAGGAAATGAGAAAACAGATCAGTTGGGAAAGGAAGGTTCAACAGGCACACTACCAGATGCACCGGTTACATACATCATAAGAAATAGATAATTGAATCAGATGACCACAAGCCCCAAATCAGGATGCCTTTCATAGTATGAGTAGATGTGAACAAGTTATCATTTTACGCCTCAGAACAGGACACAATCGACTCAACAGTCACATGTATACACAATTCAAGATCGGCACCTCAACTACATGTACATATGGACAGGCGCCCCAGACTGCTGAATGAATTCAAGACTGCACTAATATAGTAGACTGAGGAAAATCCATTGGGTCATAGATACAACACTACAGACTAAACTATATGAGTCACTGCAAGAATTACAAAAGACAGTAACATTCATACAGGAAACGACATTGCAGATATAGACAATAAATGTAAAGGTAAAGTACGAGAGAAGCGGACCGGCGTCTTAGCATGCTAGTTTACACGCATATGTGCTCGGCCGCCTATCCAGAAATGTTCGGAAATTTCTGTATACGGTCGCATCAAGCATCGAAATTCAGATGCGAGGCAACATTCCTCACCTGCCAGGGTAATACCCTGGTACTCATTTCTGCCAACGGCTGGGTCGACAGTGGGAGACATTTTTTTTTCCCAACCACGAGTACGATTCACACTGCTCCCAGCGGGAATCGAACACGGGTTGTCCGAACGTCGGTTCAATATATATATAGCCAATAATTCAGGCGAACGAAAGATTGATAGTTTAGATAGATAGATAGATAGATAGATAGATAGATAGATAGACAGACAGACAGACAGACAGACAGACAGACAGACAGACAGACAGACAGACAGACAGATAGATAGATAGATAGATAGATAGATAGATAGATAGATAGATAGATAGATAGATAGATAGATAGATAGATAGATAGATAGATAGATAGATAGATAGATAGATAGATAGATAGATAGATAGATAGATAGATAGATAGATAGATAGATAGATAGACGAACAAGTTGTACATTATTTAAATTTAACGTGCAAGTAATGGACGGGTTGTACATTTGTTTCACTTTAACGTGCAAGTAACGGACGGGTTGTACATTTGTTTCACTTTAACGAGCAAGTAACGGACGGCTTGTACATTTGTTTCACTTTAACGTGCAAGTAACGGACGGGTTGTACATTTGTTTCACTTTAACGTGCAAGTAACGGACGGGTTGTACATTTATTTCACTTTAACGTGGAAGTAAAGAACGGGTTATCCATTTGTTTCACTTTAACGTGGAAGTAACGGATAGGTTGTACATTTGTTTTACTCTAACGTGCAAGTAAAGGATGGGCTGTACATTAGTCTCACGTTAACGTGGAAGTAAAATATTGTTTTTAAATATGTTTCACTTCCACATGCAAGTAAAGGACGGGTTGTACATTTTATCACGTTAACGTGAACGTAAAGGACGGGTTGTACATTTGTTTCAACTCAATGTGAAAATATGAACTAAATGTATACTTGTTACGAGTCAACGTGCTGCCATGTGAACGATTTCCTAAAACAATGCTGGCACATTACTTGCACTAAGTACATAAACACATATAAGACATGAACATGTTGGTTACAACTATGACTTATGCAGGCGAAACATCAGTCTGTTCATTTTACAACGTCACAACAAATGAAGTTACAATTACTTACTCCTATGTAGGTGTCATATAACTGAAAAGAAAGGAAATGATACTATATGTTACACGTAATCTTTCATAACAACAACATCCATCATTATTGTTATATGTTACATTTTACAAATAGCATTAATGAAAATCAACATCAACAAAACAGAAGCCATGAATGTCGCTAAAAGTAAACAGGAAATCAACATAACTATAGAAGGCAAGCAAATACAACAAGTAGAGTAATTAAAAACCTACGAAGTTTAGTGGCAATCGACACTTCACAAACAGCAGAGATAGACTTAAGATGCATCAAAGGTTGTCTCCATGCAAGATTGTTGTATTGGTCTTTCATTGGATGTCTCTGCAAGCATGTATCAGCACCTGGGTGTCCCTCCATTCTGTTAGTTCTGGTAACCTTCAAAATATCTTCATCTCCAATAATGGTGTTCACTACATTGTTTCTGTGATGATCCTAAGTCTTTTTTTTTTGTACTTCATCTAGTTCTTGCAGTGTGGTGTTTGATGCTGAGCACCATCCTGATGGTCCATATTCTAAATGTGGGTGTGTGGGTCTGTTTTGTTGATGTTGGTAAACGTTACTGACTATTTTCCCACTCGCAGCTAACGTGATTCCACACAGATTTCTTTGATTAGCTAATTCCTTGCTATTTAGGTTACCTTATAGTTCTGTTGTTACTAAGATACTGTGTTGTCAAATATAACTTCGGGACAAGTAGCTTGAATGTCTTTTTTCACAAGCTCATTGTTTATGTATATGCCCCTTCATTTTGTTTTGGGGTAAAGAGTGAAAAGTGTAGTACTGCAAGTATCTGTATTGATGATGATACACCACATATTTGTCCATGAGTTTTAAGTGCATTCATAGCTTATTGCAACAATTTGGAGGCCACTGTTGCATACTCCTTTGTGCACCACATTATCAGGCCATCTGCATTCATTGCACTTTTATACCATGTGGTTATTCAATAACTAGCTCGTTGTTGTAGACTTCAAAAAGTTTTGGAGGTAGTACCCATCCCTGTGGGACACCCTGGCTCAGTAGGAACCTCTTACTTGTAAGACCATCCAAATACATTCTGGCTTTCCTAGTAATTCCAATGATTTTATGACATTGAAATATTATTTTCATTGTGAACAATATCCCATGTTCAGTTTGATATATGATATGTAATTATTTGTTTTGTTTTAAATTAAAAAAAAAATATGCAGCAGTTTTAATTGTGTGAGATTGGGTAGTTCACAAAGCAAATGCATGTAATATGGTCTAAACCAACAAAGTAATGAAGACTAATATGCAGTTCCTTGGTTAAAAAGTCAGTGATGGTTCGATTTAGAAATCAGTACTGAATTAGTTTACTTACCTTTTTATTTCTTTGGAATTCTTCCAAGTCGTGCCTTGTGAAATGGGTGAGTGAAATTTGTAGTGAGGAAAAGGAATTAAACTTTTTATTAAAATATTATTATGAAATTACATCAATAATTAATACACATTTAGAGTTATTTTTAATAGGTTTTAAACGTTCACTGAATTGTAGTGTAATTTGCGCCTTACTTAGAAGAAAACAAATATATGGTTCAATGTACATATACTAGAAAGATTATCAATTGAGTTATTGAGATTCTTGCAGGTCATCATCATTGCACTCCAAACATGTCCATAGACGCTCAGATCACATACTCAGCAAGTCTCGCAGTGTCCAGCGACTGACGACTCAAGTTCTGTGTTGAGTGATTAGTTTTCATACACGTCCACTAATTTCTTCGTTTCTGGCTGTGCACATCTTAACTTCCATTTCTTTAGCCGAAGGAGTGACGTGGACGCATGGTTGTCCAATTCCTCTGTCCTTCTTACTTCGCTGAGGGCATTGATGATGTCTACCCGATCCATTGGTTGACCGTCATCAAAAATGGCGCAGCTAACCAACCTATCCGCTCTTTTATTCCCCATGTCCCGCATGTCCTGGGACGTAGACAAAGGTGAACATACATATTTTTTACTCCTGAAACGACTCTGCCCATTGCATACGTAAAGAGCTTGCCTCCACTTTTCTTATCATGCTAATCGAATCACTCAGTATACAGGCGTGTGTGTAGTCTTGTGATTCTAACCAGATCAATACATTGGATACTGTCGTCACCTCCATCGTCATGTTACTTGTGGTCATAACGTGTGCAACAATGTCTTCCTTGACTATTCTGCCTGCCGAGCGTGCTGTAAATGCACATGCACTCCTTTTGGTGTCGTTTTACAGATCCGTCTGTATAGATGATTGCATCATTGTCATAGGTGTTATCCCAGATGAGACCGTTGACTTATGCATTGATCACGACTGAGTTCTGTTCCATACATTTCGTGTTGAGTGTGACCAATACACAAGAATACGTCCTCCATGACATCGGCACCGGTATCCACTCCTCACCAGCGTTGATATTGGTAAGCCCACAGACCTGTTTGATGACATCCTCTGCTCGGCCCACACATCTATCTATCTATCTATCTATCTATCTATCTATCTATCTATCTATCTATCTATCTATCTATCTATCTATCTATCTATCTATCTATCTATCTATCTATCTATCTATCTATCTATCTATCTATCTATCTATCTATCTATCTATCTATCTATCTATCTATCTATCTATCTATCTATCTATCTATCTATCTATCTATCTATCTATCTATCTATCTATCTATCTATCTATCTATCTATCTATCTATCTATCTATCTATCTATCTATCTATCTATCTATCTATCTATCTATCTTTCGTTCGCCTGAAGTATTGTCTGTATCTGCAATGTCGTTTCCTGTATAAATGGTACTGTCTTTTGTAATTCTTGCAGTCGTCCATATAGTTTTGTCGGTAGTGTTGTATCTATGTGCCAATGGATTTTCCTCAGTCTACTATATTCAGTGCAGCTTTGAAGTAAGTGTTCAGCAGTCTGGGGCGCCTGTCCGCATGTACAAGTAGTTGAGGTGCCGATCTTGAATTTTGTATACATGTGACTATGGAGTCGATTGTGTCCTGTTCTGAGGTGTAAAAGATAACTTGTTCATATCTATTCATATTATGAAGGGCATCCTGATTTGGGGCTTGTGGTCCTCTGATTGGTTTGATTATATGTTTCTTATGTTGGTATGTAACCGGTGTATCTAGTTGTGTGCCTGTTGACCCTTCATTTGCCAACTGATCTGCTTTCTCATTTCCTGGTATTCCACAGTGAGATGGGATCCACTGTAGGGCAACCCTGTGGTGCTTGCAGAGTTCAGTCAATAAGATCTGCAGATGTGGTAATTTTTTGGATTGTTGTGCCTGGAGTACTAATCTTGCATCTGTCAAAAACACTACAAGCTGTGGGCTAAGATTACTGTTCAGCAGTTTTTCTATTGCCAACTTTATTGCTTGTATTTCTGTATCATAATTGTGACAATATTTCCCTGTTGCTATTTTATTCATATCCCTAGTGCTATTTGGGTACTCTATATATGCACCTGCCCACCCCCCCACCCACCCACCCCCATTCTTTACTGCATTCTGTGCTGATCCATTTGTGTACACACGAATCCATAGATATTGTGGGTATTCTTCATCCAGGAAACTGAGAGTTATTGTTTTTCGTTATAGACTATTCTGTTCCTTTTTGTCAACTATTCATTTCACTTCTGTCCGTATTTGTATTGATAATCCTGATTCCTCTGTGCAGTGAGTCTGTTCTGGTATTGGCAATAGGGGGTTAACAACTCTTGGCAATTCTGGTGTTTGTCTACTAATACGCTTGGCTTGGTGGATAAAACTGCTTCTCTTAAGTCGTCCCAATGCAAGATTTTGGGATCGGTCCTTCATTGGATGTCTCGGCATGCAAGCAAGTTTTTCTGCCTGTATCAGCACCGTTGTGTCCCTCCGTTCTCCCAGTGCTGGTATCCTCCACAGTTTCTCCATCTCCAAAATTGGTGTTGATTTAATTGATCCTGTAGTGACCCTAAGGGCCTGTTTTGTACTTTGTCCAGTTCTTGCAGCGTGATGTTTGATGCTTAGCGTCATGCAGATGATCCATATTCTAAATGTATACTCTGTTGGTAAACTTTACTGAGTATTTTCCAATTCGCACCCCTTGTGTTTCCACACAGCTTTCTTAGAATAGCCAACTTTCTCCTTGCTTTTTGGGTTGTCATATGTATTTGCTGTTTCCAAAATAGTCTGTTTTCAAATGTAACTCCGAGATACGTAGCTTGTAAGACTTCTTTCACAGGCTCATTGTTTATATAGATGACTGTTGCTTTTTGTTTTGGGGAGAGAGTGAAAAGTGTAGTAATGCATTTGTCTGTATTGATACTGATACACCATCTATTTGTCCATGAATTCAGTGCATTCATATTACTTTGTAACAATTTGGAGGCCACTGTTGCATACTCCTCTGTGCACCACATTACCAAGTCATTTGCATACATTGCCACTTTGATGTCATGTAGTAGTTCAGTAACTAGGTCATTGATGTAGATCAGAAAAAAGTGTTGGGAATAGTATCCCTCCCTGTGGAACGCCCTGGCGCAGTAAGACCTTCTTACTCTTAAGACCATCCAGTTGCACTCTGGCTTTTCTGTTATGCAGGTATGCTTTGACCCATTTGTACATCCTGCTATTTACTCCATAATTTTTCAGTTTATTTAAAAGCCCTTCTTTCTATACCTTATCAAATGCTTTCTTTAGGTCTATCCATGCTGCTAATACCAGTTTCTTTTCTTGAAACGCATCCTCAATTTCATGGGAAAGATAGGTTGCCTTATCTTCGGTAGAGTAACACTGTCTAAAGCCTGCTTGTTGTGGGACAAGGAGGTTTTCACTTTCTATATACCACTGCAGTCTGAGATTGATTATACGGTTCATTGTTTTACACAAACAGCTTGTAAGGCTGATTGGTCTATAGCTGGATGTCATTGAACCATCTTTTCCTGGCTTTAGTAATGGTATCATAATTGCTTCTCTCCATGCCTGTGGCACTCTACCTGTGATCCAGCAAATGTTGTAGATCTGCAGTAGTTTTGCTTTAGCTGAACTTCCCAAGTTCGTAATCATTTCATAGGACACTCCATCACTGCCTGATGACTTTTTCATTTTTATTTTGGATATTGCCAGCTCTAGCTCTCTTTGTGTAATGGGTATTTCGATGACTTCATGTGCGGTCTCTTCTTGTCTTGCATTTTGTTGTTTTAAACCGGGTCTTTTGTCGTTTCTCTAAGCTAATTTCAATAGTATTGTCATTTGCAAAGGAGTCTGCAAAGTGATTTGCTGCATGCTTACCTGTTAGAATGTTCCCATCCTTCTTCAGTGTAATTTTGGTGTTCCCTTCTGTACCCTCATCATTCAGCTGTTTTACATTCTTCCACACTTTTCTTGTGTCTCGTTCAAGATTCAAGGACTGTGCATTCTCTTTCCAACTTCTGATTTGTAGTTTAGCCCTTTGAAATTTGGATTTAGCATGCTGGTAGGTATTGTTGTGTTCCTGGCAGGGGTTATTTTCTGCTTACTTTCGAGATATTTTCATTGTTATTGTGCAGTTGTTCTAGTTCACTACTCCAGTATGGTTTGTAGTGTATCCGTGCCCCTCTAGGTATTGTTTGACTGGCAGCTTGTATTATTAGTCTACTGAATTCATCAACTATTTTGTTTGTGTCTCTGTCTGTATTTAGATCTTTAGTCAGTACACTGGTGTAGTGTTGATACATTTTCCAGTCTGCCTTTTTGTAATTCCATCTGGAGAGAGTGCTGCTCTCCCTGACGGCCTCATTTTGCACCACTAAAAAGACTGGTCGGTGGTCGCTGCCTCTAAGTTGTTTCCCAACAATTCGTGTGATATTCCAATCCAGGTCTGATGAATGGAAAGCAAGGTCTGGTGTAGATGTGGTATGCCATGATCTGGAGTAGAATGTTGGTGGATCTGTTGTCCTGTTTAATAGTATGACCCCATTGTTATCCTGCCAATTTTCAAGTTCTTCACCCCTCTTGTCCATATGTTCATAGCCCCAGCTCTGTGAATGGCTGTTAAAGTCTCCACATACAATTATTCTTTCTTTTAATGTAATTGTGTTAGTGGGCGGTCACTCGGACAGTAGTAGTTAAGTAGATGAAAGTCTGAATCTATGTCCTGAGGTGCAGTTTTTTATATTCCGCCCCATCCATATACACTTCAATCTGACATGTATTGATGTTGTTCTTTACAAGTGTCAATATTCCGCCCTTTTGTCTGTTTTTTCTGTCAGATCGGTAGCACTGGTATCCCCTAATCTTCAAGGCTATGTCGTTGTTTAGATGGGTTTCCTGCAAACAGCATATGCTTACTTGTTCTTCATGCATGATATATTCTAATTATATCTTCTTACTGTACCCATCTATTTTGCTGTCGATGCCTTCAGCATTCCAGTGCATTATTTTGAGTGGTCTTATTTTGGATTGGCCAGTAGCTCTATTCTCTCGCCCCCTGACTCCACAGAGCGGTTGAGAAGGACATCCAGTAATAGAGGTTGGGCCCTTTCGAGGCTGAGGGTCCGTCGCTGCACCTGCCTGAGCGCCCATCACAGGGCGAGTGCCATATCGATTTACGGTTATAGATATACTTCCCATTGGCGTGAGTGCGTGCCATCCTGATTTTGTACTGCGCCTTTTGGCTGGTTGCCTCCGACTTCAGCACTTAAACTTGCTAGAGCAGAATGTGGTCTTGCTCGGGTGTAGGAAGGCCTGGCCAGTCTTGGTTTTCAGTCTCTGGTGGTTATTAAACCCCATCCCCACGACCAGGAGCTTGCCTTGATGAGGGCCCACCCATGATTTGCCTATTTTTAGCCTTACCATTTACTGCATTGAGCTCATGATGCATGGACAATTTGTATCGCACTTATCTTCAGGTATGTTCGTACATTCCAGATCTCGATATAATCATCTATGCTGGGAAAGTCAAGAGGATACCTCACTGCTACACAGGGAGTGTCCCAAATATACCTCAAGATAATGTGCATAGCTTCATTCTGTATTTTCTCCAGCTTGTGAATTTGCATATTACTGACAGTAAGAATTGCCAGGGCATACTCGATTAGTCCCAGGACTAGTCCCTGGAACAGAAGAGTAAGTATCCTCTTCTCGATTTTGAAATGACCTTCAAGCCGGCTAATCTCGATTTTTTTTATCACATGGACTACGCGGTCCTGAAAACAGCCTGCGATCAAACTTAACTCAGAGATATGTCATCACCCTGTCCCTGGTCACATCATCAGCTCACATTCGTACCACCGGTGTTTCTGTGTTTACGATTTGATTGTTAAGTGAGAACCCTGCAACTGTTGCTTTATTAGGATTAACCAATGCATCCAATACTCTACACAACGAATAGATGCGATTGAATTCGTTTTGCATTGTGGAGACGATTTCACTTGTCTCTCTTACCTTTTGATATACCAAAATATCGTCAGCAAATGTCATAGTTTTTGCCCTCCCACCTAGCTGTTATTCAGTGATCGTTATTATGTACACGTTAAATAGAACTCGTGACAATGGTGAGCCTTTTGGTAGGCCTGGATAATTGGACATAGTCTCGAATGACCAACTTCCACATCTGGGTATCACCTTTCTCCGAACCAGTTCAGCGGCGATCCATCTAATGAGGGTGGTGTGCACCGCTTGTTTGAGGAGATAAAAAGCATGAGGTATTCAAATGGTACTCGCCTGTATGCATCCTCCAGATCTAAAGCAGCAGCACATGTCTCCTCTTGTCTGTGGAAGACTTCGAAGACGCCATAGGCAAAGACTGCCGCAAAAAGAAATGTCTCTTTTTTTATCTATAACCTCCGAGTGTGGGTGGGAATGCGCGTTTCTGTTCAAGGTGACATATGTGGACACGGGCAACTATTTTCTCAATTAGCTTTCCAGCAGTGGTCTGCATCGTGTTGATTATGTAGGCACTGGTCTGAACATGATCCTTGTTTTGCTTCGGTAGTAGTAGTAAGTAGTTGCGCAGCCACCACTCCTTCATCTGGCCATTTTGAATGCTGCCATTAAACTATGTGGCCAGTTTTGTCAAGTCGTGGTCAGCTAAATCGCCTATGTCGTCGTACCGATCACATTCTTGGTCAAGCACTGTGTCGTGTGACCTTTTAAGTGATGCGAATAGTATCGGTAGTGATTGTGAGATCTTTTCTCAGCACCACATCCTAACAAAATTCTGACCACCGTATAATCATTCTTACAATCTCATTTTTTTGTGTCAGTCTGCTCAATGTAGCGGACAAGCAGGGCCTTTCTTTTGATCTCATCTGATTTGTGAGGACTTCCGTCTCCAAGATAGTGGATCTAGTCCACGTCCTCTCGATCGCTGCAGAAAGTGCACCCAGTGTTTGATTAATTTCGGGTCTCCGTTGCTCTTTTCTGCGTTAAAGTCAAAATAATAATATACACAATACATCTGTGTCGCTAAAGCGAGATCGTAGGCCGACAACAGTACGTTTTTGACAAATCAAGTGTGGTGAAATAGACCTTCCACCGTCTAGACTTGATCTGCGCTTTACGTCACATTGGTGCTGTTCATGACCGTTGTTGGAAGTATGTGATGCAAGTTATTTCCA
Source organism: Megaustenia siamemsis (assembly GCA_032433765.1). Taxonomy (NCBI): domain Eukaryota; kingdom Metazoa; phylum Mollusca; class Gastropoda; order Stylommatophora; family Ariophantidae; genus Megaustenia; species Megaustenia siamemsis. The sequence goes on along the minus strand of JAVIAB010000101.1, from coordinate 63,735,786 downwards.
TGATACACTTTAATGTAAACTACTACGTCAGCCGCAGTTTTGTCTATTTGGGGAAGTTGCTTCGTGTTTTGTTCGTCGTGGGCTGCTTACACTAGAGTAATCAGACAGAAATCTAAAGGGAGCGAGATTATGTGTTAGGCGACATTGTTGTGTGCTACGTCATCGCAATGGTTCCCAAAACCGGCCGTGCACAAATCTTACTGTCTGCTGTTTGATATGCGCCGGGATAATTTGACGACTGACTGTGTGTCTATCTGTTCGGAATTGGAGTCATCAACGATGGTCTAACATCATCAAGTGCTCATCATTTTCAAGAGGACGTGACTTACCGTTATATGGGGATAGGCGGCGGGAACAGTTGGAGGATGTGCATGAAAAGGGTTCCTTGTTACAGTTTCCTCATATTACAAGTCGCATGTCTGTGTTAGTCACCTCTAGTGACTGGAGCAGATGGTGCTCGTAAACCTGGGAGGGCCGACCGTCTAAGAGCAGAATCCCCCTACAAAAAAGATCATCGGATGCCTTGCAGGAAGATTGGGGACAATCAAAGGCTAAGGAAAGCAAGCCTGAACAAAATGCTGGCTGAAATCGGATGTACTGGGCCACCGGCGCAGAACACACGTTTTAACAGGTATTCAAGCGGAGTGGATCTAACAGGCTTAAACAGACAGCTGTCTTCGTGCGAGAGTCTGGAGTCCTACTCTGTTTGAGACCTGATCGCAGAGAGAGAGAGAGATATCTGATTTGTGCCATATCTGGCCCGCGATCTAGATGTCTGGTATGCATCTTTGTCGTGTTGTGCCATTGATGCGCGATTTTTACTGAGCACACTTTTTTTTGTTTTCCTGAAATCATCCCAATTGGTATCTTGCTTAGCGCTTAGTTTAAATTGTTTGATCGACCTCTTCTTTCAGACGCTTCAAGAACTCAGGTTGAGTTCTTCCAATCCTTATGGCTTTCTGCCATCTCTTGGCTTTTTGTCTCTTGTTTCACCAAGCTTCCTCGGCTTCTGCATTCCTCCAGAGCGGCTGCGTCAATCTATCCTGCCTCCTTCGAGGAGCGCCCTGTTTCCTATGTCGCATTTTGCTAATGACGCCCTTGTCTGTTTTCTCATAGTGGAGTGTGTGGAGCTTGTTTTTCTGGCTTATATTTCTGCCTTTTTCAATCAGGAGGCAACACATGTTTAGTGATCACTTCTGTGAAATCCCATTGCACTCCACTCTTATTTCAAGTCTTACTTCACTCAAGATAACATTTATCAACTTGTTAACAAATATAGTAATATAATGGAAGTCTTACTTCACTCAACATCCCATTTATCAACTTATTAACAAAGACAGTAATATATTGGAAGTCTTACTTCACTCAACATCACATTTATCAACTTGATAACAAAGAAAGCAAATGATAGACAAGAAGTCCAAAAAATATTCTTCTTTCCTTCCTTATCTACTTTCAGCGTCGAGGGGAGATATAATTTGCCATCTTTTGCAATATGTTCGCCTCTGCTGTTGCTATGTTTCCTAGTGCTTCTAATATTCCATCGGTCCATCTTTTTCGTGGTCGACCCTTGGTCTGGTGTTCTCACAACGTTTGTTAAAGCTCGATGTGTTGTGTTTTGATCTGGCTGCCTTGTCTCGTGGCTAAACCATTGTATATGATTTTTCCTTATATATTCTATGGCGGGGGCTATTACTAGCTTTTTTTCTCAGTTATTCATTTCTGATCTTATCTCTCAGACTTTTTCCTGCCATTCGTCTGACACATTGTATCTCAGTAGAGATTATTTTTGTTATTGTTCTTGCATTTATGGTCCAGGTCTGGCATTGGTAGCACAACGTTGGGATGAACAATAGATGAACAGTAAAAATAATCGGATTTAAATGACGTTGATGACGGACCGGGGTTTAGACGAAGGAACTATTAGCAAGAGATGGGAATAAAAGATGAATTGTAAGAATCACATGAAATATTAAAGGAGAAAACAAATTTAGACTCTTGAAAATTAGTTAAATTTAGACGCTATATGCAAACGCTTAAACAGAAGAGAGTAGAAGAGGTGCAGGAAAGCTGTGATACAAGTGTTCTGTAGCTGACTCTAGTAGATTAGGAATTGGAAGTAACAATAAGTTAAGATGTAAACAATCAATTTGTCGTGGTGGCGAAAACTTAATTTTCCTGACTTGTTGATAGGTCTATAGAGTCAGAAATAGTATGTTACATTTGATAACATTGTGTATGAGATGTGGCGTCTTGGATATTTGAGGAATTATAAAACATGGTGGTGAGCATTAGAAGAGTTGTGGTTTGTGATAATGACAAAGAATATTGTCACTAACACTTGCACAAGATAGAAACAAAAAATACATGAATTTGTTATAGATATGGAAAAATGAACAAAATTGTCTTCCTAATGTTCAAACAGTAAATAAGATTGCGCAATAAAAAGGCTTGTTCGTGTAAAAAAAAAAAAAAAAAAAACAGTGACCACAGACACTTGTAGTGAAGTTGGAGGATAATGTTTTGAGATAAATATAACTAGAAATTCGAACCATATAACTGTCATTTAGTGCAGCCGACTATTAATCTCCTTTGCACAACAGACTAGTCCATAGTTCTAGGATTTTCTACTCGCAGGTTTCTGAGAAGGAAGAACGCCCACTATACACTAGCGGAAAAGCTTGACTCCAATCTCCTTTGTCGCGTCTTACGACATCCGGGATATGCAACATATGCTCTTTTCTTGTCTCCCCTGACTGTAGTCAGGATCTCGGTAATAACACAGACGAATATGTTTTGTTATGAGGTGTTGATCTTTCCGATATGGAAACTATCTTGCCAGTCTTTGTAAATTGGTTCTTCTACCTATTGTTGAGTTAGGTGCTGAATATAAGTGTTATGTAGAAATATTATACAAGCGCAAAATGCCTTGGTAGTCAAAATGACAGACTTTGATATGACAATGTATCCATTAACAGCCAGGGTTAATAAAGGCTTTGAGGGACAGCCAAAATACTGAGGTTTTAAACGGGATTTATTCTACGCGTCTAAATACAAATGTATTTTAAATAAATTACGACGCATTGTGCTTCATTTTGACTCATTGTCAAGTGGACAAGGCCGACCAAAGGAAAAGATCCCGAATCGATCGACAAAAACGTCTGTCAATACCTCGTACAATTACCACGAGTTGAACTGAAGACGGACTATACATACCTTGGGAGAGAATTATTCACTGAACTTAGTCGTCTGGGCATGGTTTCCAAGTCTGGCTCAAAGTAATTTTAAGCTTCATTTATGGGTGGCAGTTGTTGTTTAATATAAGCCAGAAGACTTATTGTGAGGTTGACCGTCAAGAAGTAGACCAACTGAATAAGACAAGAGAAAACAATTCGATCTTTTTCTTTTCTGCATACCTGACATTTGACACAGCAACTCCCTTCCATCTGAGGTTATAAATAGAATTTAGACGTTCGAGAGTTAGGGCCAAAAGTATAGATAAACGATTGTTGAGATGTTTTTGTAGAAATATGTTCAATCAGTAGTTTTGGTAGTATATGTTCTTTTCTGGTGACATACAGAGAGCGGCATTTCTGACATTGAACGATCGTGGGTATAACACGACACTGTATCATATAAAGTGACAACGAAAAGGACATAATTCAGGGCATAACTATAGTCGTATCAATAAGCAAGTCAATGGGCAAGTATTACTTTAACAACAATAAGAGCAACTACAGTAAAATTAACCCTCATTAAACTCTTATTGCTGAATAATCGAAATATGTCCAGCCTATAAAACAAAGACATGTTGGGTTTTCTTACACCACATGTTTCCTATTATAGTGTTGTGTACTGCTGACGACGTGGCACAGAGCACATGGTGCGTTATCGAGCGATGGTATCCATTAAAACTCATAACCGTCGTTGTTTGGTACATTACATGTTTCACGACTTTGATTTATACATATTACGGTGGATTTTTGTTGTCTGCTCACCCTAAGATGACATATGATCCGTACATGTAAGATGGAAAATGTTTAAATTAAATGCTAACAGAGACTAATGCAAACAAAGTAACACAAGGCAGCAGAGAACCACTGTCGTCGTTCGAGGCACATATACAATCACGGGCGTACGTATTCACAAGACTATGGAGTCTTGTTGGGACAGAAAAATGTGAAACAAAGAATATAATGTGAGACTTACTCGATATCAAAACCTTCTTTAACTGGAGGCAAAAGTGGAGAAACAAATATAAGTAAAATCAGCTTGTAGTACATACAATTTAACACACAAGACATACACATGCATAAACACTCTTGTTTAATCTGTAAACAATAAATATATGCATGTTTTTACTTCAATGGCTATCTCTACTAATAATCATATGATGTGTTACATACTGTTCATCTTTCTACTAATGATATTATGATATGTTACATACTGTTCATCTATCTGCTAATGATCTTATGATCTGTTACATACTGTTCATCTTTCTACTAATGATCTTATGATTTGTTACATACTGTTCATCTTTCTACTAATGATATTATGGTATGTTACATACTGTTCATCTATCTGCTAATGATCTTATGATCTGTTACATACTGTTCATCTTTCTACTAATGGTATTATGATATGTTACATATTGTACATCTTTCTGCTAATGATATTATGATATGTTACATACTGTTCATCTTTCTGCTAATGATCATATGATCTGTTACATACTGTTCATCTTTCTGCTAATGATATTATGATATGTTACATACTGTTCATCTTTCTGCTAATGATATTATGATATGTTACATACTGTTCATCTTTCTACTAATGATATTATGATCTGTTACATACTGTTCATCCTTCTGCTAATGATATTATGATCTGTTATATACTGTTCGCCTACCACATCAAACAAATCCACGCTGTTTCTCACTAACACCTAATTTGATCACTAAGATCTCGATTTGGGCAACAGTTTTTGATGTGCTTGCCTCGATTTCATCGAGCGAATTGAAGTAGGAAGCCACTGCAAGTGCTCTTTTTTTATTGAAGCATTTTGAAACTGCCGCCTTTGTAGCCGATCATTGTTTGCGCTGAGTTTGACATTGATAACGGTTTAACCTGACAACATCACTATGCAGAGACTAGTTTGTCGCTTAGAACACGTCGGATACTCTGTGTGTATTTTATGTGCTTTTATGAAGGGAGCTAGAATGAGGAAGCTGCTTGGTAGATACATTCTATTTTCAATGAAAATCTTTTTAAATCGCCTTCCGTGCTGTCGTGTAGGACGTACACAGGAACCACCTCGTCAATATACTTTACGTATGTGTTTTGGGAAATGTTGTGACTAGTAGAGTTGCAATTATTGGGAATTTCAGACTTCAGGAAACTTGCTCAATGTATAGAATATAGTTAGTATAGTTTTCTTCCTTCCTTTCGCATTTGCCTTTCAGCGTCAAGGTTGTGGGGGCTAGGGTAATATAATTTGCGGTCTTCTACTCATTTGTTTGCCACTGCTGCTGTTGTTTCTAGTGTCTCTAATATTAATCTTTCAATGTATTCAAATATCAATATATCCACCATTTTTGTGTTCGGCCCGTGGCTCTCTCAACGTTTATTGAAGGCTCGTTGTGTTATGTTTTAATGTGCCTGCCTTATCAAGCGCCAAACCCATTTTTATCTGTTTTTCTTTATATATTATATGGTGGGGGTTATTACTAGCAATTTTACTAGTTCTTCATTTCTGATATTGTCTCTCATACTGTTTCCTGTCATTCCTCTAACACATTGTATCTCGGTTCTGGTTATTTTTACTCTTTGTTCGTGCGTCTCGTTTTTTTTTCCAGGACTGGCATTGGCAGCACAGTGTTGGAATGAAGATTGTATTGTAGAGTGCCCAGTTAGTACAGTGCCATTCAGAATGTGTGCCCTCAAACTATATCAAAGCTTTCGAAAAACCCCGTCCAGAATGACGTGAATTGTCCATGCAGTTTTTTTTTTAATTTTCTACAACGTTATCACTTTATAATTTAAAATAACGCAGGCAATGAGGTTCGCTAAAGCGACTATACATGGAAGATTATACATTGTAGTCTTGAAGTCTGGTGAATAAGCAAAATTATCTAAGATCTGGCGGGGAAATAAGAATAGAAGTCGACGACCAGACCTAAGCAGGGTCAATGCTATATCCTGAACTGTTAGCGTGACCATGAGGTATACATTTTTTTTTTTCCAGCACTATTGTAAAGAGTGGTCTGTGGTGTTTTTACTTGATCTTCATTCTTTGATTTTGACTTGCGTTAAATTACGATGAACTTTAATATAGTGTAATGTCATTCGTTCCGTGCTTGATATTCGTGCCGTACTTGTTCGTACTTAATATACTGATATCGGTCGTTCGGATTTTTACAAATAAATGTATATTAGCATCAACTTCCGACAGTCAACAAACTGTGTAGGTGTTCCACCACTCTAAAACATACATTTATTTATATGATCCCACTACTACTGTCACAAGTTATATATTCCCATAAATAATATATATATATATATGTATATATGTTATATTCAAAATATCGTTCGATCTTGATAACTACCGGATTCACATAATCCTAACTATATTAGGAGCTCTATGTTATGTACAAAATCAAAATCTTTCAGGTTATTATAGTTGTGCCATATAATGCGTGTATTGCCTATGAAACATGTTTTCATTATGTAATCTGTGGTATTTCTAATTGGCAGAGGTAATAGTATGCATCCTGCTTCGCTTATGCTTCAATCTGAAACCAGTTACTCCGTGCAGGCACAGTCGTCGTATGTCTTTTATGAGGCTGATCATATTTGGTGGAATTCTGGAAGATTTGAAAATATTCCACAAGGGCTATCTATGTATGATGTTAAATGCTTTTTTTTTAAATATATTAAATTACAAATGAATGGCCCGTTTGTGTTTGTTTTGCTTCTAATAATGTTCTTCCAGTATAATCATTTGAGAGAATATTTGGTCAAGACAGCTTCTTTCTACCGGAATCCTGTTTGTTCTTCGTGTATAATATTATCTACACAATCTTTTATTCTGTTCAGCATGATTTTGCAGAAAAGTATGGAGGCAACTAATACAAGGATTGTTTGTCTCTAGTTGCTGCTATCTGAAGGATTGCCACTCTTAGGTAATTATTGTAACTTCGCCAGATGCGTAATTATTAGTCACGTGTTTCACAGCTGTATCAAAATTATTTTATGATGATTCCCTCTATACTGGTGACTAATTGAGGGATGTGTTCATCTATTTCAAACTACATCAGTTTACAGGGAATCGGACACTTAGGGATTTATTTGCAATGTTCAGCCTATCTGACATTTTTGTTATCCCTGAAAGTTATATAAATTGTTATCTGTGCTCATAACAGGCCAACATTTGAGTTAAAGGCGCTTGTTAGTTGTTTCTGTATATTTATTAATCCCTTAACATGTCCTTTCTTGGGCGCTAATTCTGCTTCTTCCGAATTACCTGTATGTTCTGTTATCTCTTCTTGCTAAATTGTTCACCTTATTATCAATGTCTTTATATACTTGATATGTACATACCTCCAGTTTGGCATTTATCATCGCTGATTTGGCTTCACTTCTATATTGGATATGTGCACATATGACGTCTGTGATTCATGCCTTTCTTTCAGTTTCTATAAATCTAGCACTTAATTCTGTTGATGTCAATACTGCTGTGTTGCGAGTACCCCGTAGTCCATCTATAATCGTTGCATAAAGTTCACTCAAATATTCAAATCGACTGCTATGTTCAAGTTAACTTGTCCTTTGCTATTTTTATCTATTAATTTGTTCCTACTTATATTTTTTAAAGACGTGCTCCTTTGTGGTAATTCAGTTTACGCTGAATCTTCGCAATGAAAAGATTAAGGTCACCATTAATGCCAGCTCCTCTATAAGCCCTTACAACTATCATAGACGATTTTAATCGTCTTCTGATACACATATAGTCAATTTGGTCTACTTTTGATCTCCATAGATTGTGTTTTATTTATATAATACACCCATAAGGGTCAGCCTTTTGAAACGTGTAAAAAAATGATTAAATAACGGTTTATATAAACGCCATTTTAAACCCACGAGTCATATCTTTATCTTTCTAGGTGAGCGTTAGCTTTGAAAGAGTGAAACAACATATCAGGGATGAATGGGAGAATAAGAGAGGTAGAGAGAGAGAGAAAGAAAGAGTGAGTAGTGGGCATTGAAAAGCAATAGTTTATCTCACAGAATGTACACTTGATCTTATCACAAATCCAGTGACTTTACAAACGAGAACACTTTCAACTCTCACATATTACATTTGATGCACTTACAGTAGTGGCCAGAATCTTGACGTGTAATGACATTATCATCACTACTAATGGCATCATAAATTTCATCCTGATGATCGTTTGGATCAAAGTCAGCCGCAGCGATTGTATAAAACACTGCAATAGACGCCGATAGAAGAAGGAAGCTTCCCATCTCTATCTTCTGTTACACACGACAATCTGAGGACCTTGCGGTTAGATACTGGTTCGATGCCTGTGATGACGTTGTGAAGAATTTTAGAGAATTTGAGGCACAGCTAAAAAAGTTAATATTATATAAATTGGATATGATTTCATTGTGGAGATGGCCTGAATATGATGATATATAAGTCACACTCGATATGATATATAAGTCACACTCAATATGATATATAAGTTACACACAATACGATATATAAGTTACACTCAATTTGATATATAAGTCACACTCAATATGATATATAAGTCACACTCGATATGATATATAAGTCAAACACAATATGATATATACGTAACACGCAATATGATATATATGTCATACTCAATATGGTTTCATTGTGGAGATGGCCTGAATATGATATATGAGTCACACTCGATATGATAAATACGTCACACTCGATATGATATATAAGTTACACACGGTATGATATATAAGTTACACTCAATATGATATATAAATTACACTTAATATGATATATAAGTTACACACAATATGATATATATGTTACACTCAATATGATATATACGTTACACAGTATGCTATATAAGCTACACACAATATGATATATAAGTTACACTCAATATGATATATCAGTTACACTCAATATGATATATAACTTACACTCAATATGATATATACGTTACACACAATATGATATATAAGTTACACACAATATGATATATAAGTTACACACAATATGACATATACGTTACACTCAATATGACATATAAGTTACACACAATATGATATATAAAGTTACACGCAATATGATATATACGTTACACTCAATATGACATATAAGTTACATTCAATATGGTATAAAAGTCACACTCAATATGAAATATACGTTACATTTATTATGAAATATAAGTTACATTAATTATGATATAAGTTATTTTTATATGGTATATAAGTTTCAATTAATATGATATATAAGTCACACTCAAGATGATGTATTAGTCACACTCAACATGTTATATAAGCCACACTCAACATGTTATATAAGCCACACTCAACATGTTATATCAGTTACACTCAAAATGATATATAAGTCACACTCAATATGATATATGTTACATTTAATATGCCATAAACTTTACACTCACAATGATATATCAGTCACACTCAATATGATATGTAAGTCATACTCAACATGTTATATAAGTCACACTCAATATGATATATAAGTCACACTCAAGATGCTGTATAAGTTACACTCAATATGATATATAAGTCACACTCAACATGTTATTTAAGTCACACTCAATGTGATATTTAAGTCACACTAAATATGATGAGACACGATGATGCTTAAGAAGTCAATCTGGCAATACCGAGTGGTTCACGGAGAACATACGAGTCAAGCCAGGTTGTGTCATGTCATTATTATTATTTGGAAATGCACTTGACTAGGTAATGAAGAAATGCACAAAAGACGTACATCATGGCTTCAGATGGGTCAACAATAAAGTTCTTGAAGGTCATAACTTTGCGAATGATATCGCGCCTCTCAGTGCAAGGCATGTAGATGCCCTTTTAAAGATAAATAGTTCCCAGCACTTTTCACAACACGCTGGTCTCAAAATCAACACCAACATGACCGACCACTTGAATCTAAACGAGTAAATAATGGGGAAAAGCACAGCAGTTTCAACTACCTGTGGTGCCAAATTTCAACAAAAGTCGACACAACAACTGAAATAAAGAACGAATCGCATTAGTCCCAAACATCTTCATCAAAATTCTCAAATATTTGGAATTCAAAGGCACTCAGTAATTACACAAAACACGATTTTTAATTCGTGTGTGATTCGAGTATTACAGTGTAGGTACGAGGGCTGGCAAACAACAACGGCTTTAAATCAGCGTTTCTCAAACAGTGGTCTGCGACCGCCCAGGTGTCCTCGTGCCGCGGAGTGTGGTCCGCAGAAGCTTGACAAATTCTATGGAATTTTTTAGCTTAATGGAAACAGACAACGAATAAATTAATGGAAATAGTGAAATAAAAAATGGTACGAACAAAACCCTGCCAAGAATATATAGAACAACAACAACTTAAATGGTTGGCCACCTGGTCAGAATGAATCCTCACCAATCACCATCAAGGGCGTTCTTCTCGAGAATGCATGGAAAAAGACCAAGAGGAAGACCCAGAATAAGATGGATAGTTGCAGTGACAGAGACATGTAACAACAAAGGAAAATCACTAATTCAGACAATTCGAGCAGCTCAAGAACGACAAATGATATAAACCACGACACCTTTTAGGTATCAGTGAGAAAGAGAAAAGAAGAAAGAGGAAGAAGTGAAATAAAATAAATCGTAAAAGGAAGCACCGTTTCCCCTTGAAAAAACAAAGACAAAACTATTCTAACTTGTCAAATCCGAAACATCAGTTCAGAAGAAAGAAATGGCGGGGTGACATCAAACACAATTTGAAGCTGACACATATCAAAGAAACACAATGGCATGCCATGTTGCACGTTTCCACGCGGCCTCGGCATTGATTATGACAGGGTAAGGGGAATAACCCCGTCCCAACTAAATGTAATGTAACTAGTGAAGGAATACATACATTAATAAAGGAGTTTGAAATGTTTAAACATGTTTTAAGTACTATCCCTGTAAGTGAGTGGCCATGTGTAATTGAAAGGAAGGACATGCCATTCCTTGTACCTGCTTACACCACCATCAAATTCAGTTTCTGTTGAGGTTCTTATGATGGTTGAGGGAATTCGACGGTTGTGTGTCTCTCTTCAACTTACTTGAATAAAAATATACATATATGTTTACAGTCAGGTAAAGTGACTGATAATATTGTGTGAATTTAGTATCGACATAATTTAGCCTAACATCAAGTGAATCATTTCAGGGATAGAGGTGGATACTTCTTGATATTCTGTATAACATTTGAAAAAAAAAATAATAAAAAATAATCAATAACAGATAAAAAAAAACAAAGACCAATAGACTGCCCGACACGCAAGCGAGTATTCAGCCCTACCTTAAAATATAAAAAAAAAGAAACGAAAAGAGAGATCGCGGACGACAAAGAGAGAAAATACTTGATAGCTTGGTGTCATGGCATCGAAAACAGTCAACAACAGAACTGATACAATGCACTGTGTATAGCGAATTTTAGAAGGACATGATCGCCTACGCCAACCGATATGGCATATGATGATGATAGTGGGTTTACATCATCTATTTTTCTAGTTAATCCGCCAACATTGTTCCGACTTTTCGGAAGGGAACTACAGGTGGTTAAAAATGTCTCCATAAACGTCAGTTTCAAGCAAGTAAGGGAGATAAACTTGTCACACTTTATTAGTTTTATTCTGTAGTCTGTGCTCATGAACATTGGATCAATGCAGCTCAAATGTCGGGAAAATGTAAATACACGTAGATGTTTTGCAACATTGCATTCATTATGTCACACGCCATGTCTGTATCACGTTCTTTAGCTGACATGAGCTAAATCACGATGACGGAAATGAAATACCTAACATGAGGCAAATGAAGCCGTTTCCCGACAAAATTTGTTACTTTCAACAGCAATTATTTGTTTGTGTTACTGTTATCAAAATCAATGAATGTAGCAACAATAACAACTGTTCTCTTAAAATCTCGAATATATCAGCGCTGTTAAAAAATAAAACAACTTGCGATCAACGTCGCACCCATTTTGGAGCTAGTATAGAAGAAAGGCAAACATTGCTTTAACATTAACAACAAGACCACACATTTGTATTTATTTTATGTGTGCTCTTTTATACGTCGTATAGCTAGGATTCAGTTAATTGCATTAAATTGTTTATTTTTCAGTGTTGTAGAAGTCACCCAAGAACATTGCTTTAAGATTAAAAACGGCGCACACAAATTGTAAAGAATAAATAAAGTGTTATCATTCAGTCCATTATTTTCATAAAAAGTTACTGAGGTGCTTTTCAAATTATTGAGATTCAAACGTATCAAACGTGTGAACTCATTTTGTCTTCAGTGGTAAATCATTCTAAAACTAGTCCTGTAGTCAACTAAATTTTTTGGAAATCATGAATTAAACAATCCCTACATTCTGTTTTCTGTGTGCTGAAAATGAAAATTAAAAATGTATATATATATATATATATATATATGTGTATATATATATATATATATATATATATATATATATATATATATATATATATATATACTTAAGAACATATGTGACGCTGTGTTTAACTACATTTGAGTAAATATCAGTTTCACGGCACGGATGAATTCATGTCGCGAAAGTAGTTAGGATTTATTGAAGAGAGCAAAACCTGTAAGTTACCCACAGTTTTACAAAGAACAAAAAAACATTGCGTCCTTACATGATTTGTTAAAGCCCGCGTCTAGCCGTGGAAAGACAACTTTGCAAATAAATATACAACTTGACCAACAAGAGAATGACAAGCCTAAGAAGAGGAAAAGTAAAAGAAAAAAAAAGAGTATAGACCATGTTCAATGCGTTTCTTACTGACTAATCTGAGGAAAAAAGGCGACAATCGAAAAAAAAAACAGTAAATAAAACAATAAGTTACACTGCACAAAATGAAATGGAATTACTGGACTCCAATCTCAAAAGGTAGCAATTCAGTTGAGAGTAGCAGCCACACCATTGCACTTTGAGTCATGCAATATTCATAAAGAAATGTACTTACCAAACGCCAGATTACAAAGGTATCTTGATGTGTGTTGGCTCGCAGTGAAACTCTATTTGACACCGACTAATCGTCTACGCCACCTTTAAATAGTGAAGTCGCGATTGGGCAGGCGTGAACGGACAGAGAAGAAAGTTATCCTTTATTTTGAAACAGATACGATAAACCACGCCTTTACAAATGTCATTCATACCAGCCCGCCAATAGAATCACACTTAGTCAACGATGCAATTTTATTGCAACCTAGTATCGTTATGTTGTCGTGTTGTCCTTCGGTTGATGGATTCTAAAAGTCTGGTTGTCAGGCACCTCCTTTAGTATTGGAAACATGCAAACACATGCCCACGCATGATTTAAAAAAAAAAAAAAAAACTGACAGGCAGATGATACCGATTTCATTAAAAACAATAATTTGCGGGGTTTGAGGCATATAATCATAACAATTAATAATTATGTTATATAATTATAATCTTCTTTTATAATTAAATTTAAAATAATTAACTACTTTTTGGTTGGTGGTTAATTGCGTTCGTCCGATGACTAAAGTACTCTAGAGTATCTTGGTAAACTAGAATATGTCTCTTCATCATCCGCCCTTACACGAACATAGTGGACGTGTCTGCGTTGTCTTGTGGTGTGTAGTATCATCATCATCATGTGCCTTACCGGTTGGCGTAGGTGATCATGTCCTTCTACAATCTTCTATCTACAGTGCATCGTATCAGTTCTGTTGTTGACTGTTTTCCATGCCATGACACCAAGCTATCCAGTATTTTCTCTTTGTGTCGTACGCGATCTCTCTTTCCTTTTATTTTGCCAGTTGTAACCAAGTATTCCAACTTTCCTCTTCTCATGATGTGCCCGAAAAATATTGATTGCTTCTTTCTGATGTTTTTTAAGAGCTCCGTTTTTGTGTTGGCCTCTGAGAACTTCCTCATTGGTCTTTTTATCTGTCCAGGAAACTTTCAACATTCTTATTCGAAATGCCATCTCTGTGGCCTCTAATCGTCTTTTCATTTGTTTGTCCACTGTCCATGATTCGCTTCCATAGGTCAGAATTGCTTCTATATAGCACCTATGAACTCCCTTTCTCATTTTTATTGACATTGATTTGTTGCATAAGATATTTTTCATTTTCTGAAATGCTATTTTGGCCTGAGCTATTCTGCTTTTTATTTCTGCGGTGCATCTCCCATATGATGTTATTATTCTGCCCAAGTATTTGAAACGTTGCACTTGTTTCAGATTTGTCTCGTTTATTTTGTGCTGCATGATGGTGATGATTGTTTCTTCGATTTAACCATTACTTCTGTTTTCTTACTATTCAGACTGAGACCTTTCTTGTTGCTTTCTTTTAATATTATGTCTATAATTTCGTGTTGTTCGTTCTCTGTCTCTGCTATTAAGACTGTGTCATCCGCATATCGCAAATTATTTATGTTGTGACCGTTGACTTCAATTCCATTGTTGTCTACTATTGATCTCATAATATATTCGCTGTAAAGTGAAAACAAATCCGGTGACAAAACACAGCCTTGTCTGACTTCTTGTTTTATAAATTGAAACTGTCCTGTTGGCTGTTAATTCGTATAGCTGCTGTTTGTTGCCAAAACATGTTTTTTATGATTCGCAGATCCTTGCCATCAATGTTGACATTGATATATATATATATATATCATATTTAGTATTACATATAATATATGCATCCATTTACTCCACCTCTGTCATTTATTCCTCAGGAGTTACCGACATCGACAATGGCTTTTCTCTCCACTCCCCTATCGCTGTCACATTCTTCTTCTGTCTTATCTTCAAGTCAATAACAGTAAAATTAAAGAAAAATAGCATATGTAAAGTGTAATACCGTGCTCCTGTGTATTCATTATGTCATTCCTTATTTGTGTTTGTTTATCGCCTATTTCCTTAAATTATTGTACTGATGGATTCTACTAATTTACGCCTTTTGATCGCTGTAATATAATGCCCATGTTGTTATAATGTTCGTATATTTATCTCATATATTGTATAAAGTAAAATACAAACTAAGATGTTTCAGATTTGTGATAAGACAACACTAAACACTGAACCATATGTAATAGAACGATTTCTGACCGATATTAGAGTCAGTGACACCAGCGTGCCTTTATCCTTCATATACGCTCTGTTTTAAATGATCAACCTTTTTATAATTTAATCTTGCCAAATGAATCTCATTTTAAAATTGACATGATTATTTGTGTGTGGCAATAATCGGTTTAGTTGACAGATTACAGTTATTTACCCGTTCTGCATATTTTGCAGACTAAACCAAAACACATATAAAATAAGTCGGTTCACATAGAATGTTAGCCAAAACAGCTATAATACAGTAACTTTAATAAAGTGATTTCTGGATACTAGCTGTGAAGTGGTCTTGATCTACAGATCTCACTCATTTCATGTGTTTAAACTTAAGGCGTGATTGTATATTTATTGAGTAAGTGAGTTATTCGCGAATCACTGCTTTCCGAACATGTCCATAGTTGCTCAGATCCGCTTCTCATGAAGGCCCGCATTGTGCATGGATTAACGATTCCAGTTCTGTCTTGCTTGGCAAGTCATCTTATACGCCTACTAAGTTTCTCTTTTATCGCTGTGCCTATCTTAACTCCCATCTATTTCACCAGAAGGAGTGACGAGGACTCATGGTTATCGAAGCACTCTGTCCGTGCCACATCTCGGAGGGCATTTGTGACATCAACACGATCCATTGGTTTACCATCTTCAACGATAGCACAGCTAATCAACTTGTTGGATCTGTTTGTTGCAGATGTGAAATGATTCCTATTTTTTTCATTACATTGTATCCGTTGTGAATTTTTGAAAGTTGCCGTGTTAATGAGAGAAAAGCAATACTCGGAGATATTTATTTACAACTTTTTCGGTTAACAGAAAAAATGTCACAATGTACTACTAAAATGCTGTTTCATATCACTTACCACTGCATGAATTCTAGGTGTTAACATTTCAATAGCCTTCGTGATGAGAGAAAATAAAAATACTAAAAATATATTACATTTCATGCACTAAAACCCAATCTACTACCCAGTTACGTAGGCCGAATAAATGATGCTAATAAAGTATATATATATATATATATATATATATATATATATATGTATATATATATATATATATATGTATATATAAATAATGATACATAAAACAATTACATTTATATATATATATATATATATATATATATATATATATAAATATATATATATATATATACATATATATATATACGTAAAAGGTTTGTTAGGCATGTGTGATGTCACCAGATTTGTTTAATATTTATAGTGATATTATTTTAAGATCCATAAGGCCAATGTCTGGAATAACAATTGGAGGTCATAATATAAATAATCTAAGGTATGCTGATGATACAGTATTAAGAAATAAAAGTGAAAATGAGTTACAAGAAATGTTGGACATTATAGTGAGAGAAAGCAAAAATAAGGACTCAACCTTAATTGCAAAAAGACAGAAGTAATTGTAACAACAAAGAAAAGACATCACCTCAGTGCAAAATAAAGACAAGTGGAACAATATTAAAACAAGTAAATGAATTTAAATATTTTGGAACTTTGTAAACCTCACACGGAAGATGTACAAAAGAGGTGAGATGCAGAATGGCTCAGGCAAAAGCAGCTTTCCAGAAAATGAGGAAGATAATATGCAATCAATGTTTGATAATAGAAAAAAGAAAAAGAGTTCTTAAATGTTATGTAGGGCCAGTCTTAACATATGGAAGTGAATCATGGACAATAGGAAAACAGACAAGAAAATCACAGGAGTCTGTAGAAATGTGGATTTGCAGGAAAATTTTGAGAATACAATGGACAGCTAAGAAGAGTAATGAACATGTTCTGAAAGAGGTCAATGCAAAAAGAGAGCTAATTTCCAATATTAGGAGAACACAATCATCATTGTTGGTCATGTAATGATAAGAGAACAACTGGAATATATTGTGACAATTGGAAACATTGAGGGCCGAAGATATAGAGGGAAGCAAAGAGAAAAGATACCAGACAGCTTATGAGAATGGCTTCGCAGAAGGTCAACAACAGAAATAATAATAACTGTCGAGATCAAAGGTTGTGGAGAGACATGATCCCCTACGTCAGCAGGCCCAGTACTTGATGTGATGATCATCACTGCACACTGGACGAGGTGCAGTGAAAACCTACACAAAATCACAGGTAACTACAGACCCACGTACACTAACTCCGTTGCACGGTACAGGATCAACGGTATGGACAGGATTTTTCTGTCAGTTTTTACAAGAGAGCGGCCTCATGTAATCACGTACTCTATTCGGTTGTAACTGCCCAGAGGTCTTTTAAATGCACAATCGCACAAGAGATCCCCTGATATGTTTCCGTTATCCGAGAAGGTTAAATATCATATATAATTACCAAGAGACATGGGAAGGCTAACGCCACAAATAAATCAAGCATTAACTTTTGTTTTCCCTTTTGTATAACTCATCAAGGACCATACAAATAAACAGGGCAATTCTGAAACAAGTGCAACGCCTCAAATACTTGTCACAATAATAACATAAGATAAACCACAGAAATAAAAAGCAGAGTAACTCTGGCCAAAATAGCATTTAAGAAAATGGAAAATATATTTTGCAACAAATCTATGTTAAATAGAAGTGAGAAAAAGAGTTCCTCGGTGCTATATAAAATCTATTCTGACCTATGTAAGCGAATCATGGACAGTAGACAAACAAATGAAAAGACGAGTATGTCATATGTTCGTAATTACCTCACCAAGTAACACAAAAGTGATGCTTCTGTTTGCCTTTCAAATAGCAGTTCGCTTTTTCTATAGTTGATTAAAACATTATTTCTATAACATTACTCACTTTTTCCAAGTATTGCAAAATGTATATATTTTGTTTGTTTTGTCTTGCACATTTAAATATTTAAATTCTATTTTCTAGACCGCTCGGTGACTAAGCTCAAACTTATTTCTACATCCTACTTTCCGAGCCCTCCACTTGATCATCTAACATGTAGTTGTTGATAATTGTGCTTCACCGTTTGTTGTCGTTGTCCCTGTATTCTGAAGAAGGTCACTAGCCGAAACGTCAGTATTGTGTTGTGTTCCTTCCTTGTAAAGCTGTCATCATACTTTGGAGTGTTTAGCACACCCTACCACTGACTAGGCTCAAACCTTCTTCAGTATTAGTGAATCTGCTTAACAGTTATTGCCCGGGATGTGACATTTTTTTTACTCTTTTCGTCTTACAACTATTAAGGTTATTTAACAAGCATTAGTGCTCACGGGACCTACAATTTGTTGCAGCTTTTCCGATAGTGCTAGGCATCGGATCTCACTATACAGTGATCATCTGAGGGTAAAGCCACAAGAAAACCATTTTGGAAATGAACAATCGCCACAGCTTGTGGTGGGACGTTTATCCAGGACGTTTATATCCAGAGGTTGCTGTCTCTGTAAGTCTCAGTTAAGGAAGATAGTACAGAACAGGTTCTGTTGGATGAGTGTTGTTTTAGGATTGACGTGTTGTCAGTTAGGGAAGATACCACTGAACCTGGTCTATGTCAGAATGTGGTTTGCTCCACGAGAAGCTGCACAGAGTAGTCACGTCACGTCATTTGAACCAGACTTTTTATGTTTTGTAGTTAGTGCATTAACCACTCAGTCACCTCATCAATTTTGTGTTATCAATAAATGAATAATTATACTGATACTAACATATCGTACACTTTCGTATGAAGCCATAAGCAAAAGAGTATATTTTTAGTTATCATGCATTTTAATAGTTCGAGGGTTCAATTTGAAATTAAAGTTCTTTTGATGACAATTGCCAGAGAAGTTTTGGAAACAATAATCAGAGTCATTAAAACATTTCATCAAGCTGTTTTTGTTAAGTTCACACAGTTTTATCTCGGTAGGAAAACTGTTGTACACTGTTGTTTTGTTGAAATGCAAGTTTATCCAGGATTACTAAAGTAGGATTACTAAAGTGTAACATGTTGGTGTAACAGCTTGTCTTACTACCATGTGTTACCACAGCTGTCGTTTCAAAGAACAGCATCCATAAAGAGGTAACCACTGTGATAATTCAACAAATTACTGACGACCAATAAAAATAACGATGCAATCAATTACCTACATAGAGCATCTAATCCAATAATAAAAATATTTAATGCATGGATAGTAAATAAGCGATGTCGATGAGTCACCACTGTTTTCCTCTGCTATCCAAGAAGATGGAGTACAGGAGAAAAAGCATCGTAAAATATGCACCCTCGCTTCCTTTGTTTGATACGCATTTTGATTGATGTATAGTAAGGTTTCCGGGAGTAAACCATTAGATGAAATGAGCAACTGGATGCTCGAAATTAGTCTGCCAGTGTTGAGTCTCGTAATTAATATCTCAAAGTTGAGTTTCATAGTTAGTTTGTCAGAGCTGAGTCTCGTAATTAGTGTGCCAAAGTTGAATCTCGTAATCAGTGTGTCAGAATTGAGTCTCGTA
The DNA here is from genome assembly GCA_032433765.1 of Megaustenia siamemsis. Lineage (NCBI taxonomy): Eukaryota > Metazoa > Mollusca > Gastropoda > Stylommatophora > Ariophantidae > Megaustenia > Megaustenia siamemsis. The sequence goes on along the minus strand of JAVIAB010000101.1, from coordinate 63,715,974 downwards.
ATTAGTGTCTCAGAGTTGAGTCTCGTAATTAGTGTGTCAAAGTTGAATCTCGTAATCAGTGTGTCAGAGTTGAGTCTTGTAATTAATGTCTCAGAGTTGAGTCTCGTAATTAGTGTGTCAGAGTTGAGTCTCGTAATTAGTCTGTCAGAATTGAGTCTCGTAATTAGTCTGTTAGAGTTGATTTTTTATGAATGTCAGAGTTGAGTCCCGTAGATTGCCTGTCAGTAGATTGGCTCTCAATATTAACCTGAAAGTGAATTGAATCTCGAAATTAGTGTGTCGGTGAGTTGAGCTTTATAATTTGTCTGTTGGTGAGGTGAGTCTTGTGGATTAGTCTGTCACTGAGTTGAGTATACTAGTTATTCTGTCAGTGACATTCATGAACATTTATCTTGTTAGAGTCTCACGACTACACTCACGCTTCTACCACTTATTTAGTCACACGACTACACTCACGCTTGCATACTAAGTTAATCGATGAGCGTGTTAAAATAGTGAAAGCGGGCTCTGTACGCAGGCAATGGGTAGAGTCACTTCAGAAATCAAAAATACTTAGGGTCAACTTTGTCTACAACCCTGGATATGCGGGAGTACGGGAACATGAAAGTGCAGACAGGTTGGCTAACAGCTCTGTCATTGAAGTCGGTCAACCAATGGATCGGGCGGACATCACCAATGCCCTCTGAGATGTGTTTCAACTCAGACGCATTAACAGCAATTACTAAGCATGTGAAAGCTGGAAAACGAGGGAAATAGAATGAAAAAAACGTAAATGCTTTTGAAGACAAATGGCTAAGAAGAATTATCTATGGAAGATTTAATTAATTCAACAATAAAATATAGATAACAGCAATGGCCACACAATCAACGGTCTCATATAGAATTAGAAGACATGGTGGATATATGTCGGACATGAGCTGAGAAGAGGCAACAAAGGAATTCCAAAAGAGGCTCCTCTATGGGAAAATTCAGGATACAGAAAAAGAGGACGACCTAGAGAGACACTGAAAAGAGCACTTTTAAGAGAAGAAAAGTTGGCAATAATAGACTCATTAGATAACATTGAACATCTCGCAAAGTAAAGAGATTGATGGCGAAAAAACACTATGACAATACGACGTCTATCAGCGCGAGAAGGATCAAGATCAACATCAGGTATACTCTCAATGTCACAAAGTAATGAGTTCTTCTGCAATTTTCTTCTACTTCCTGCTATGTCATTATCATATATGATAGCATCTCCCTTACATCACACAAGTCATGTCTTTAGTGTGTGGGCTCTGGTTGTCAACTTTAAAAAATGAATATAATAAATCATACTTTTCTTTTTGTGTTAATTTACCATCTTACGTCTAGCTTTAGTCACGCTGTGGATGTTTCTAGGAAAACGTTCAAAGTTTGTCCGTACGTTCTAATTCATATACCTATTGCATGCATTAGATACCCTGTGCCTTAGAATGAATCAGGAGATGAGCCATCTCATATGAGGACATGAAAATAACTAATGAAAGAATGGGTATAAAACAAATCAGGTTGTAAACTTTGATATTAAAGAAGGTATAATAAAAGGCTCTTAACTCAATACACAACTAATATATCTCGTATGCATCGGTCTATGGCAATGTATTCAATGGGGGACTAAAGGCGTTGTGGCTAGAGACTAACACTGACACACTACTAATATCACCCTGACATAGAGAGCGTTGTTATGTATTTATTTATCAACACTGACATATTTATAAGCGTTGATAGTGGTGTAGCGATCATGTTGTCCTTCCACAATTTTTTTATTCACAGTGCAACGTATACCTTTTATAGTATATTCTCTCTTTGCCGTTCGTGATCTCCTTTGCCAGTTGTAACAAAGTCCTCCAATTTTCTTCTTCTCGTGATTTGCCCGATAAATGACAATTGAATTTGTATTTTGTTATTTTCTTTAAGATCTAGCTTTTTGTATTATTCTCTTTGAGAATGTTCTCACTATTATTTTTAGCTGTCCAGTGCGCTTTCAAAATTATTCTCAGAAGTCATATCCCCGCGGTTTCTATTCGCATTTTCATGTGTTTGTCTACTGTCCATGATTCGCTTCCATAGGTGAGAATAGGCTATATATAGCACCGCTGAAACCTCTTTCTAACTTTCGTTGACAAAGACTTGTTGCAAGAGACATTTTTTTCATTTTCTGTGAAATACTATTTTGGCCTGAGCTATTCTGCTTTTAATTTCGTGATGAATCTTCCATGTGATGTTATTATTGTGCCCAAGTATTTGACGCATTGGTCTTGTTTCAGATGTGTCCTGTTTATTGTTTATGTTGAATGATAATGACGACTATTTCTTCTATATAACCATTCTTACTTAGCGGTTTTACTTTGCAGACTGAGACCATTCTCGTTGTGGCGTAGTAATAGCCAGTTTATTTTACTCCTTAGATTTTACCGACGTCTATAATAACAGAATGATTATCAGATTAGAGAATTAAGAAGACGCTTATAGAACTGTATATCATCAGTAATAAAAAAGCGATGGTCATATGTTGGACACGTGATGAGTAGAAATAACAACAGAATAACAAAGCAAGTCCTCATGTAGGAAAAAACAGGTAAGAGGAAAAGTGGCCAATCCAGAGAGGCACCGAGAAGAACATTGATCAGAGAGGAAAATACAACAGGAATCGGTTCCCTCAATGAGATACAGTTGTTTGCACAAAATAGAGACAAATATCGATATCTGATAAACGATCTTTGCAAGGATTGAAACTTCTAGAATGAGAATTAATATAGAAGAAAACGAGTATCTGGGTCTATGCCCTATGGGCCAGCCACGGCTTGAAAGGTCAATAGATTATAGAGTTGTTTATTGTAGTCGCTTAATAATCGAATAACAAATGTTTCAGGCACATGCAGGTTTTATCATATTACAGTTTTTATTCACATTGAAGCCATTTATAGCTGACATTGCTTACATATCTGCCCGTCGATTACATCTGAATTTAGAAAATAAATAATATTTTTTTTTTATTACAGACAACAGTGTGTGTAGCTCTGACACCTTGTGAAGTCTTTATGCACAACTCCTGAACAAACGTTCTACATTTATTCCCACACCACTTGCTAATTTGCTAATTACTAAAATTAAATTTAAGATAGGGTGACTATTTGGTATCGAGGCAAGACCCCGGCCTCGAGACAGACATATTGTGGGTTCAAATCCCGGCTGCACCAGTATGGATTTTTATTTATGATTCCTCTCTGCGACAACCACCCATGGTGTCAGCAGTAATGCCCGGCTTCAAACGCCAATTACTCACGGACGGGGAAAAAAATCAGTACCTCCAAGACTGAGTTACATGCCTTTGCGGCGAGGGACCCCTGTGCACGCAGCTGCCTGGGAAAAACGGATTAACATGCACAATTCCTAGCTTCTAGGGACTTCGCCAGATGTCAAAGCTGCGAACAAAAAAAATCGATATACATTTTAGACTTGCCAAAGTTTCCTTGAAGTAATAAACACAATTAGAGTGTTGTGAATGAACAAAAGTTGATTTAGAATGTATTGCAATCTTAATTTATTTTAGCATATGACAACCTGCACTATAAAATCAAGAGACAGAGCGGAATGGCGCTCCATGGTAGCCAAACTTCGATTCGGAGACGGCATTCAATGATGATGATGAATGCTCACATATGTTATGGAGATAATAGTAAAATCTACATCTTGGTGGGATTGTTGCGTGCGGAACATTATTTCTGGGCAATGATGATGCACATCAGATCCTGGGCTAATAATTAGCGACTCACAGCTGACTGACTACTTGCTAGAAAAAAAAACAACAGACTGAATATAGATTCTTCCTGGTACTCCCTGTGATATCCATCAACAGAGGATATGTAGATCGTATCTGATCTTCGCTGTGACGACCAAATAAAAGGTATAATCTAGATCGTATCTGATCCCTGTGACGACCAAATAAAAGTGATAATCTAGATCATATCTAATCTTCCCTGTGACGACCAAATAAAAGTGATAATCTAGATCAGTGGTGGCCAACTTGAGGTTGCTCGAGGGCCGGATTAAAGCCAAGGCCAAGACCCGCGGGCCACACTTAAGAATATCGTCAAAAATGACAGTAGGGACCTATGCGATATAGTAATATATAAATAATGCTTGCACTTTGACTACATATTTGATTTGTAACAAATCCATTAATTATTCATTTTAAAATTACCTTTAATGTCTCAGTGCGACGATTGTGACTTGTCACAGCTTTCCACCAGAGATTTGAAGTCCACTTCCATTTTTGACGTGGCGATTCGGAGAGTATGGGACAATGTCGAATCGGTCATTCTGTTCCTGGTCTTAGATTTAATTAACTTCATGGAAGAGAATGTTGTCTCGCAGAGATATGTGCTGCCGAATATAGAGCACATCTTTAGTGCCCATTTTCTCAGACACGGGTAACGTTCATTTGGTAGCAATTTCGAGAAGTCAGCTCCTAATGCCTTTACAGTACTGAGGAAGGGGTCACACTGAAGGTCACACAACTCTAGTTGAAGATCTGATGGCTGGCACTCCACTGTGCACTTAATTGGGTTATTAAAAATTTCCGTTTGCGGACGAAACATTTCAAAATCTTGAAATCGTCGATCAAATTCACAAATCAAATGTTCAATGTCAGCTGCGTACTTACTGAAGTTTGCACTTTCTATCTCTGACAACAACTGCTTACAACTTGAAAAATGGAACAGATCATTTTTTTGCAAAGAAAGTCTAAATAGATTCAGCTTCTTTTTAAAACCATCAACATATCCCATCAATTGAAAAATGGTTTGCTTTTCCCCTTGTAGCTGCAAATTCAATATGTTCAAACGTTGTGTGATGTCTGTGAGATATGCCAGATTATGAAGGAAATTAATGTCTTTGAGTGCATGTTGAAGATCAATGGAGCATGGTAAGTTCTCTCGCAGGAAGTCATAAATGTCATTCTTCAGTTCAAAAAAATATTATTAAACATTTCCCTCGACTAAGCCATCTTACTTCTGTATAAAGCAGGAGATCACCGTAGCTAGAATCTACTTCCTCTAAAAATGATAAAAACTTCCTGTGATTCAAAGACTGGTGTCCTCCTCTTATCAAATTTGTTATTTTCACAACAGTAGCCATGGTGTCTTTTAGATTTATGGACTTTGCACAAACTGTGCACAAACTTGATGAATTATGCAATGCAATGTAGGTACGTTAATTTTGTTTTGCTTTAGAAGTCCAACAAAACCAGTATTTGAACCAATAAAAGCTTTGCAACCATCAGTACACACTGCAGACAACTTTCCAAAACCACCTACTTCATCTACGGCACTATGAACTGCAGAAAATATGTCTGTCCCTCTACAAGTGTCATGCAAAGAGCAAACTTTCAACAATTCTTCAATAACAGTAAAATCCTCCTGGATAACTTTAACAAAAATAAGAAGCTGGCAAGTGTCAGTGATGTAAGTACTTTCATCAATCGCGAGCGAAAAATATGAGCAGTTTTCAATACAAGATTTTAAACTTTGAGACAGTTGCAGACTGATGTCTTCTGTTCTTCTGGCTACAGTTTGTTTTGAAAGAGGCACAGATTCAAATTCTTTGGCTATTTTTTCTTGACCGAATGCCTTTGCCATTTGAATCGCACATTTCTTCACAAAATTTCCGTCAGTAAAGGGTTTTTTAGATTTTGCAAGCTCATAGGTAACTGTATATGATGCAATGATCGATGACTCTTTAATTTTATTGCCCTTTGTATACATACTTTGCTGTTGATTCAGCTTTGTCTTCAGCTGTTCAACCAAAAGCTTCCTAGCTTCAATGCTATGTTTCTCATACATGTTTTGATGATGTGTGGCATAGTGCCGTTTTAAATTATATTCCTTCAAAACGGCTAACACTTGAACGCAAATTAAGCACTGAGGTTTACTATCCTTATTGAAGATGAACAAATAATCTAATTCCCATTCAGGTTTAAATATGCGATTTTCACAATCAACTTTTCTACGTTTTAACATGATTTAATACAAAATCTCACATCAAAGTTAAAATTCACAGAATGTTGGTCCACTATCGAAAATAAGTCCAGATTTGACAGTTATACACAGACTTGTGTTTGACAATGAAATCAAAAGATTGTGACCAAATAAACACGTTGCAGTCATTTTATGGACAAGACAAGACGATGGGATCAAAGGGAATGAAGGCGAACAGTGAGACATTTTGAATGTAACTTCAAAGACAGAATTAGAGCTACGAAGTCCCCTCACCCCTGTCCCTCCCAACCTCATTAACCCCTTACCGCGAAATGATAGAGCCACCACAAGTCCAGACGACAAATGTTGAGCCAAAGACCTGACGCTATCACCGCACTGACAATAAAGCAACTTTGCGGTACCAACTCGAAGCAAAGACTTTGAATATTGTCGGCACCATTAGTTGTGCAGTGTGTGTGTGTGTGTGTGTGTGTGTGTGTGTGTGTGTGTGTGTGTTATTTGAAATTATGTTGCCAATCTAGCTGTTGCGAGAAATTGACAGAGATTTTCAAATTGTGTATTCTTGAACGATAGAAGAGTTAACTCCGACACGGATTAAAACCAGGAGAAATCCGCTATTAGGGGTAAAAAATGAAGTAAGTCCGTGGAGCTTCGCGGGCCAAGAAAACTAGGCTGGCGGGCCGGATCCGGCCCGCGGGCCGCCATTTGGCCACCCCTGATCTAGATCATATCTGATCCTCCCTGTGACGACCAAATAAAAGTGCTAATCTAGATCATATATGATGTCCCGACCGTGACCCGGAAGTATCTAGTTTGACAAAGTGAGAATGCATTAAAGACGGACGGAAACGAAGAATATAAATATAACATACCAACGTAGGAGGTAACTGGGCGAAATGCTCAGACAATGCATAATGTTGTTAACTACTGTTATAAAGCATCTACGTCCCTTAACCATCGTACGAAGCAGACGATAAAGAGGTATAGTTGTCTAATGAACAAATATGAAGAAGACAATAATGACTCAGATAAACAAAACAAGAGACAGAGATAAGTTCTCAAAGAAGCCAACACAAAAAGGGAGATCTTAAAAAAAAAACATCAGAAAGAAGCAATCAACATTTTTCGGGCACATCATGAGAAGAGGACAGTTGGAATACTTGGTTACAACTGGCAAAATAAAAGGAAAGAGAGATCGCGGCGACAAAGAGAGAAAATACTGGATAGCTTGGTGTCATGGCATGGGCAACAACATAACTTATACGATGCACTGTAGATAGAAGATTGTGGAGGGACATGATCACCAACGCCAACCGGTATGGCACATGATGATGATGATGATAAAGAAAACGACTTTTTGTAAGATGTCTACATCAGGAGATATACAGTCAAGGTGCTGTACGGTCTTATAGTTATGCAGTAACTTGATGTTTTTACTTGCTTTTTATACAGTCCCTGTCATATGATTTATGTCAAATCTGACTATTGGATGCATGAATTTGCAGTTTCTACTTTTATTCCTTCGAGATGGGTTGGACACATAATAATAGCCCTTTTCATCCAATTCAGTACATTATATGATGTAAAGTAAGCAGGCTGTTAGAATATATCATATATACACACATATATATATATATATATATATATATATATATATATATATATATATATATACAGAAGAATATGTGTAAAAAGAAAAACATTTTTTTAAATTAACAATTTGAAAGAGACTATGTCTCAATTTTTTTGTTTATATTTTATATTATTCCGCTCAATTAAAAACTGTACGAGAGATAATTATATTAATTGAAGATGTACTCTTAAGTTTTATTGACATCTAGAATATTTTCAAAAGATTCTAAATATGCAGATTGCACAATTTTTATTTATTTTTAATTAATTTATGGCTTCTCTTGGTGACTCATTCTGTCCGAATGTATATCATCGATAACGCGTACATGTTCCTGATCTTGTAGTGTAGTAGCTCTCTTGATTTGGTGATGTTTTCTGTGGAATTGTGGATAGAGATGTCATTCTGGATACGTCGACACATAGCAAGGTTACCTACTAGCAATTATAGTACATCCGGACCAACAACTGTTGATATATATGATTCAAAAATTTAAACCATATATGTAAATATTTAACAGATATATATATATATATATATATATATATATATATATATATATATATATATATAGGGAGCCGCGATAGCTCAGTGTTTAGTGAACTGGACTACCACGGACAAGGGGTAGGGTTTGATCCCAACCGACGGCTTCCGGGTTCACCCAGCCTTAAATGGGTACCGAATTTTTTTCTGGGAAAGTAAAGCAGTACGGGCGTAATACTGATCACATTACCCCAAAAATCATGTGCTGAAGGTCTGTAAAATATAGTGTCACTAACACCATATTCCCTATACGCCACTTGGCGTGACGGGGGCACTTTAATTTTTTACTTATATATATATATATATTTGACACAGTAAACAGAGATGGTCTCTACAAGATATTAGAAGGCATAGGCTGCCCTCCTAAATTACTTAGGCTGATAATTTCCTTCCATGAAGACATGAATGGCAAAGTCCATTTTGATGGGAGTCCATCAGAGAATTTCAAAGTCAACAAAGGAGTGAAACAGGGATGTGTCCTCGCCCCCAGCCTTTTTGGTATATTTTTTGCTGCCCTCCTAAATTACACCTTCGAAAACAGCTCAGGAGATATTTACATTCGCACAAGATCAGATGGCTCACTGTTCAACCTAGCACGACTAAGAGCAAAAACCAAAACAAATATTGCCCTACTTAAAGAATTTGTATTTGCTGACGATGCAGAGCTAGTCGCTCATAGTGAGGCCACCCTACAGTCGCTGATCAATAACCTGGATAAAGCATGCGACCTTTTTTCACTGTCAATTAATGTTCAGAAGACAGTAATACTAAATCAAGGTGACTTCAAACCTATATCTATTACTCTAAAAGACTGCCCACTAGAATCAGTACAGAAATTTACATATCTTGGATCCACAGTTACGCAAACCATCTCTCTTGATGAAGAAATAAACTGTCGAATTGGTAAGGCAGCTACGACCTTCGGCAAACTCACAAAAAGGGCATGGAACAACACGAAACTAACTCAAAAGACAAAACTCTTAATATATCAAACTTGTGTGCTTAGCACACTACTATATGGATCCGAAACCTGGACAACATACTCAAACCAGGAAAAAAGACTAAATGTCTTCCACATGCGATGTCTCCGCAAAATAATGCACATCAAATGGCAGGACAAAATAACCAACTTAACTGTCCTGCAACGTGCTAAGACCCTAACAATCATGTCGATGCTCAGAAGTCGAAGGCTAAGATGGCTGGGGCATGTCCAACGGATGGAAGAAAAACGCATTCCTAGGCAAATACTATATGGCGAGCTAAAACACGGAAAACGACAAATCGGCAGACCTAAACTACGATATAGAGATATCTGCAAATCATCTCTGAAAGACTTCTCCATCTGTGAAAACGACTGGCAACATCTGGCAAGTGATCGCACATCATGGAGAGCACGCATAAGGAACGGTATAACAACATTTGAGACTGTTCTAAGACAGGACTTAGAAGAGAAGAGACTCATGAAAAAGGATGGTGAACCCTGTGGACCAGCGAGCCTGACCTGTTCACTATGTGACCGCGTGTGTTTGTCAAACATTGGTAGAATTAGCCACGAGAGAAGCTGTTCGGCAAAAAAAAAACAATACCTCAAAAAAATACGCAATAGCCTCCACTAGACCGTCTGACAAGACGAAAAGGGCCATATATATATATATATATATATATATATATATATATATATCATCATCATCATCAAGTACGGGGCTTGCTGGCGCAGGTGATCTTGTCTCTCCACAACTTTAGATCGCGACAGTTATTTATTATTTCTGTTGCTGACCTTTTGCCAAGCCATTCTTTTCAAGCTGCATGAAATTTATTCTCTTTGCTTCACTCTCTCTCTCTCTCTTTGTCCCTCAATTTCTCCCAGTTGTTACAATATATTCCAGCTGTTCTTTTCCCCTTACATGGCCAAAAAATGATGATTTTTTTCTTCCAACTATTGGAAATTAGCTAACTTTTTGCTTTGACTACAGTATATATCTATATCTATATGATATGCATATATATATATATATATTTATATATATATATATATATATATATATATATATATATATATGCATATATTGAGTTATTTGCGGGTCATCATCATTGCACTCCGAACATGTCCATAGGTGCTCAGATCCCCTCCTCAGCAATTCCCTCAGTGTCCAGCGACTGACGACTCCAGTTCTATCTTGTTTAATAATACTTCTTACACGGCCACCAAGTTTCTCATTTCTGGCTGTGACCATCTTAACTCCATCATCCGAAGAAGTGACGTTGATCTGTGTTTGTCGAAGTCCTGTGCTTATCCCACATCTCGGAGGGCATTGATGATGTCCGCCGATCCATCGATTGCCCGTCCTCAACGACAGCGCAGCTAGCCAACCTGTCCGCTCTCTCATTTCCCCGTACTCCCAGGGACATAGACAAAGGTGACCTTACGTATTTTGGATTTCTGCAACGACTCTACCCATTGCATGCGTACAGAGCCCGCCTCCACTTTTTTATCATGATCATCGAATCACTCAGTATACATGCGTGGGTGTAGTCTTGTGACTCTAACCATTTGAATGCATTGGTCACTGCCATCACCTCCATTGTCATGCTACTCGTGGTTATGTCGTATGCACTACTGTCTTCCTTAACTATTCTGCCTGCCGAGCGTGCTGTAAATGCCCATGCACTTCTGTCGTGTCGTCTTACAGATCCGTCTATATAGATGACTGCATCTTTCTCATCGGTGTTATCGCAGATGAGACCGTTGACCTCAGCATTAACCACGACAGGGATTTGTTCCCTACTTTTCCTGTCGAGTGTGACAATACATGAGAAAGTCCCCTTGAATGACGTAGGCAACCGTATCCACTCCTCACCAACGCTGATATTGGTAAGCCCACAGACATGTTTGATGACATCTTCTGCTCGGCCCACCCATGATTTGCCTCTTTTTAGCCTGGTACCTTTCTCTGTGTTGTAGATTTTTTTTTTTTTTTTTTTCTTTATTGCTGCACAGGGAGTGTCCCTCGTACATCCCAGGATAATGCGCATGGCTTCATTTTGTATTTTCTCCAGCCTATCAATTTGAGTTGTACTGACAGTAAGAATGGCCAGGGCATACTCGATTGGTGCGAGGACTAATCCCTGGAACAGGAGAGTAAGTAGCCTCTGCTCGATGTTGGCAGCTCCCATGACCTTCAAGGCGGCTAATCCTTTGGGGGATTTTGTTATCACATGTTCGACGTGGTCCCGAAAACACAGGCTGCGATCAAATTTAACTCCGAGGTATGTCATCAACTTGTCCCTGGTCACCTCATCAGCTCCCATTCGTACTACCGGTGTGGTCGTATTAAAGATATGATTGTTAACGGGGAACCATGAAACTGATGCTTTATTAGTATTAACCAAGGCACCTGAAACCCCACACCAGGAAGAAATGCGATCGAGTTCGTCTTGCATTGTGGAAGCGATTCCCTGTCTGTCTCTTCCCTGTCGATATACCAGAATATCATCAGCAAAAGTCATAGTTCTTCCCCTCCCATGCAGCTGTTGTTCCGTGATCGTTATTGTTTACACGTTAACTAGAACTGGTGACAATGGTGAGCCTTGTGGCAGCCCTGGGCAAATGGATGTTGGCTTGGATGACAAACTTCCACATCTGAGTATCACCTTCCTCTGAAACAGTGCAGCTTGCCCGCAGTGTTCTGCATTGTGATGATTCTGTAGGCACTGATCTGAGAATGGTCCTTGTTTGGCTTCGGTAGCAGTAGTAAGTAGCTGTGTAGCCACTCCTCCTTAATCTGGCCACTCCGAATACTGGCATTAAACTCATTGACCAGTGTTGTCAAGTCGGCATCAGCTAAATCGCCTATGTCATCATACCGAACACCATCTGGACCAGGAGCAGTGTTGTGTGACCTTTTAAGTGTCGTGCAAATGGTATGGGTTGTGATTGTGAGATCTTCTTCCAGCCCTACATCCTTACACAAATTTGACAAAGATCCCCGTATTCTCATTCTTACAGCCTCATTTCTTTGGTCCGTCTGCTCAATGTAGCGGGCAAGCAGGGCCTTCCCTTTGCTCTCATCAGATTTGTGCCATATCTGGCCTGTACTCTAAAAGTCTGGTATGCCTCTGTGTCGTGGTGTGCCATTCATGCACTGATGTAGACGTCAGAATGTGCCGAGCGATTTTTCTGAGCACACTTTTTTACATAAATCATTCCATTTGGCATCCGTAGCTTGCTTAACACATAGTTTAAAGTGCATCGTTTTTTGGTCGACCTCTACTTTCAGACGCTTAAGAGCTCAGGTTGTGTTCTACCATACCTTCTGGCTTTCTACCATGTCTTGACCGTTTGTCTCTTGCTCCGCCAAGCTTCCTCGACATCTACGTTCCACCAGGGTGGCTGCGTCCATCGCTCCTGCCTCCTACAAGGGGTGCTCTGTTTCCTATGTCTGATTTTGCTAATGACGCCCTGGTCAGTTTTCTCGTAGTTGAATGAGTGGAGCTTTCTTTTCTGGCTATTATTTCTGCCTTTCTCAATTAGGAGGACACATGGATAGTGATCACTTCCGTGGAACCCCAGTGCATTCCACCTGCAAACCGGTGCGAAGGTGGAAGAAACCAGTGCCAGGTATATGATACTATCAGAGTCCCCTGTTCGAGTGGTCATTCTTGTTGCCCTTCCATAATTCAAGCACACTAAATCGGCCGATACCAATGCGTTCTCTAGGTCTTCTCCCTGCTTGTTGGTTATGACATTACCCCACTGGTTTCCTCTGGCATTAAAGTCTCCGCATAAAATGACATTCACGTCATCGAACTCGAAGAGATTCTGCCATTGTTGTGTGTTCACCTTCCCATTACAGGCATACACATTCACAATCACGAAATGAACTGGGGTCTGCACCCTAACCGCATGTACCTGCAATTCTGCATTGTTACACGCAGACATATCAACCTCAGCTGCCACCATATTGTTGCGCACAAGGATGGCCTGCCCAAGGTGTCGTCTACTATAAAAACAATGAAAGCCAGGAGTACTTACTGTCCTGTCACCAAGAAGAGTTTCTTGCAAAACCATTATATCGGCGCCGCACAGTAGCTTATCAAGAATGGACCGTCGTTGATTAATGGACCCACAATTCCAATAAGTAACGCGCACATACTTTAGGCCTAGCCTCTCACACTTTGCCAGTTTAATGCCACCCCTTTTGCCCCGTCGTGTTTTCCTTCTTCGATGATGTAGTTTGGGCTGCATCTGAATACTTATACTTACCGTCGTCTTTGAACGTCGCTGAACGTCGATGCTTTGGATGGTCTAGACTCACGTGCACTTGCTCAGTCGCACGGCCCAGAACCCGTTCCACGTTATAAACTGGCCAACTCCAGTAATTTGTTCAGCAGAACACTGTGAGCTTCGACAAATTAAATGAATTACGCGTCCTTGACGACAGATATGTTGGCTTCTAAATTGTAATCTTATTTTCCCAACGGAAATATGACAATATGATGACGTACCCCGGAGTATATATATATATATATATATATATATATATATATATATATATATATATATATATATATATACAAACGCTGCATTGAATGTGACAACATACAAATTACGACATGTTTGTTCACTTTAATAACCTATTGATCAGCATGTGCTAGTTCGTAGAGTGTAGTCATACGAACCATCATACATCTGTCCAGGGCTGCCATAAGGCTCACCATTGTCACCAGTTCTATTTAACGTGTACACAACAACGATCAAGGAACATCAGATGAAAGGAGGGGAAGAACTATGACCTTTGCAGATGGCACTATGGTATATTTACAGGGAAGAGACAGAAGGGAAATCACCTCAACAATGAAAAGCGAACTCGATCGTATCTCTTCCTGGTATGGAATACACGGCGCCTTGGTTAATCCTTATAAACCAGCAGTTGTATGGTACCCCCTTAACATTCATATCGATAACACGGAAACACCGTGGTACGAATGATAGCTGCGAGGTGACCTGGGACAATATGACGTACCCCGGAGTTAAGTTTTTTCTTTTTCGTTCGCCAGCTTTACTTCTGACGAAGTCCCTACAGACTACGAACTGAATTGTGCTTGTTAATCCGTTTTTCCATTGCAGCTGTGTGCACAGGGGTCCCTCGCCACACAGGCAGATAACTCCGACTTTAGTGGTACTCATATTTTTTCCGGTTGTTTCCAAAATGGAGGAATTATTTTTCTCCGGCTTGGTATAGAACAGTTGATCAGGGGCTTAACAAGCCGCTATCGTAAAAACGATGTTGTTAATGAAACGTAGAACAGATACAGAATGTGTAAATTAGCAGTAGATAGTAGTGATATTTTTTTCGGCCCTAAAACAACAAAAATATGATTCTGGAATGTACGTACAATGGCTGCACCGACGAAACATGCACAGGTCGCGAGCGAGATGGATAGATACGATCTAGATGTTTTAGGATTAAGCGAAAGGCGCTGGCTTGGAACAGGTAGGAAATCTATTGATAATAAAATATTAGTTTTATTCTGGAAGGGAAGATGGAAAACACCGCGAAGGAGTAGACATAATGATGACAGACATAGTGAAGGAGTAGACATAATGATGACATTCATAGCTGCAAGAAGTTTATTAGAATGGGAACCGGTAAATAGCCGTCTGATACGAACACGCTACAAAACTAAACATGGAAGACTTTCAATTGTTCAATGCTATGCGCCTACAAACGAAGCTGATGATGATGTAAGGACAACTTTTATAACCAACTACTACAACTTATAAACAAAATACCCAAACACGATTATTTAATTGTAATGGGAGATTTCAGCGCCAAATTGGGAAAAGACAACGCAGGAGTGGAACATGTAATGGGGAGAGAAGGCTGTGATACTACAAGTCAGAATGAAGAAAGATTAATAGAATTATGTTTAACAGAAAATTTAGTTATAGGTGAGACATTATTTCCACACAAGAATATTCACAAAACAACATGGATATCTCCTGATAATAGAACCTCAAATCAAATTGACCACATATGTATTAAACAACAATTCAGATCATTATTAATAATTGTTAAAGCATACAGAGGTGCTGATGTTAATAGTGACCACAACCTGTGCATTGGAAAAAATAAGATTAAAATTTCGAAGCCAACAGAAGAGGTCAACTACACATAACATTGATAGTCATAAATTGAAAGATGAAGCCATAAAGGAAAAGTTTAACATAGAGCTAAGTAATTGTTATACAGCACTCGGTGAAATAGACTTAGATATCAATGAAATGTGGGACTCACAGAGCAAAATACTAATGACAGCAGCAGAAGCAAGTGCCGGACTGAAGAAAAAGGAAAAACGAGCTTGGATCTCAGACACCACATGGAAATACATCAAAGAAAGAAGAGAAGCGAAGAGAGCCATGACTAATGTAAAGACAGATCTTTGTAAGGTTCTGGCAGAAGCAACATACAAAGAATTAGAAAACAAAGTGAAAAGTTCAGCAAGAAGAGATACAAGAGCTTATATAGACAATTTGGCAGAGAAAGCAGAGACAGCTGCAATTACAGGAGACAGCAGAACTCTTTATACTGTACAAAAGATGCTGACAAACACCTATAAATCCAGTGGAACATCAATTCTAGACAAATCTGATTAATGCTAGCAACAAGCGCAGACATAAAAGCCCGTTGGGAAGAACACTTCAAAGAAATTCTTAACCGTCCACTACCTCCCCGTTTAATATATTTTGAAGCAAACACCAGCAGCAGACTTAGATGTAAATTTAGATGACTTCACCTTGAGCGAAATAGAAACCACCTTAAAGCTAATGACCGATAACAAGGCTGATGGAGAGGATAAGTTAACAGCTGAGATCCTCAAGGCAATTGATAGTCATAATCTAATACATCTCCAAAACATGATCTACATCATTTGGAAAACAGAGAAGACGCCTCATAAATGGAAAGAAAGGAATCATTGTTAAGATTCCAAAAAAGGGCAATCTTAGAGATTGTAACAACTGGAGAGGCGTGACACTTTTGTTAGTTGCCTCAAAGTTATTCTGCAAAATCATCCTTAATCGAATAAAGGATTCAATGGATACAGTAATGTGTTAAGAACAGGCTGGCTTTAGAAAAGGGAGAAGCTGCCTTGACAACATTTTCACTCTACGACTTATATTGGAGGAACACATTGAAAAGCAAAAACCTTTTATACTTAACTTCATCGACTTCAAAAATGCATTTGATAGTATTCATAGATATTCTTTGTGGAAAATTCTGAAGCAATATGGCTTACCATAAAAAATAATAAATATTATCAAAGACATGTATGATGGTTACACATGTGCAGTTCGAACAGAGGAATAGTTTCCCAATAGAAACTGGGGTTAAACAAGGATGTATTTTATCGCCCTTGTTATTCGGAATTGTTATGGACTTAATAATAAAGAAATGCTGCACTGGTAATAAAGGCATCGAATGGATACAACGTGACTATTTTGAAGACCTCGACTTTGCTGATGACATAGTTCTCATCAGCAGTCAGATAAAAACAATGCAGGAAAACACAAATGAACTATCATCAATAGCCAGCAAAATTGGGCTTGAAATCAATCATGAAAAGACTAAAGTCATGACAAGTTTAATTCCAACAGATGACAAAATATACATGGAAAACAAACCAGTAGAAGAGATCGATCACTTTATCTATCTTGGAAGTCACATTGATCGAGAAGGGGATACAAGCAAAGAAATTAGAATCATAATAGCTAAAGCAGCAATGTCTTTCAGAAGCCTTGAAAAGTTTTAGATATCAAAACTCATCAGCACAAACACAAAACTTAAGCTATTCAAATCTAATGTACTATCAACCCTTAAGTATACGCGTGAAAGCTAGAAACCAATAAAAGAGATATAGAAACAAAATTGAACACATTCGAAAATAAATGCTTAAGGAAAATACTTTGTATAGCATGCAACGAATTCAAAACAAACGAGGGAATTGGAGAAATCACTAGTCAACCACTAATATCTTCAGTAATAAAGAAAAGACGATGGTCATATGTTGGACATGTGATGAGAAAAGATAATAACCGAATAGCAAAGCAAGCCCTCATATGGGAAACAACAGGTAAGAGAAAAGGGGGAAGACCCAGGGAGACACTGAGAAGAACATTGATGAGAAAGGCAATAGCAGCAGGATTCGGCTCCCTCAGTGAGATAGAGCTGCTTGCACGGAACAGAGACATATGGCGAGATTTGATAACATATCTTTACAAGAAATCTGCTAGAACAAAAATTCAGATAGCAGAAGGTGTATCTTGGTCTACGCCTCGAAAGGTCAATAGATATATATTTTTTTTTTCCGTCGATGAGTAATTGACATTTCAAGCCGGGCCTCGCTGATGAGACCAGGGGTGGTTGCAGCAGAGAGAAATCATAAATAAATATCCCAACCGGTGCAGACAGGATTTAAATCAGAAACTTCTCTGTCTCGAGGCCGGCATCTTGCCTCAGTTAAGTTACCTCGGAGTTAAGTTTGATCGCAGCCTCGTTTAGGGAACGTGTAATAACAAATACCCCGCAACAGATTAGCCTCTTTGAAGATCATGACAGCTGCCAACATCGAGCAGAGGCTACTTACACTTCTGTTCCAATGACTGGTCCTTGCTCCATTCGAGTTCGCTATGGCAATTCCTACTGTCAGTATAGCGCTAATTGACAGGCTTGAGAAAATACATAATGCAACTATGCGCATTACCTTTGGGCGCACGAGGGACACTCCCTGTGTAGCAATGAGGTAATTCTTGACTTTCCAACCATGGATGACAGGATCAAGATCTGGAGGGCTCGAACATACATGAAGATTCAGGGGCACATTATCGTGTAGTGTTTGCAGTGCAATGACAATGACCCGCAATTAACTCAATTACCTAAACAACTGTGAAATGCGAGTAGACAGAGAAAGAAATAACAATATAATATCAACGAGTGGGCAGGCCTTGACCTCGTAAGATACTGGAGAATGACTTCAGATATATATATAAATGTGGAGGGTTGGGTGAATATTGTCAGTGATGTCACAACGATTCCCGAGTTATGGAATGAGTCAGCGTAAGACATCTTAACAATGTTTTTGTTATATTTCATCTCTCTCTCTCTCTCTCTCTCTCTGTCTGCGATCAGGACTCAATCAGAGTAGGATTCCAGACTCTCACATGAAGACAGCTGCCTGTTTAAGTGAATTGATCGATCCCACATACTGAACATCATAATTAGAGTCTGTTTGATCCACTCTGATTGAAAGCCTGTTAAAACGTTGTACTGTGTTCTGGCTCAGTGCATCCGATTTCAGCCATCATTTTATTCAGGTTTGCTTTCCTTAGCCTGTGATTGTCCCCGATCTTCCAGCAAGGCAGCAGATTGTCTTTTCTGTAGGGGAATTTCATATGTGAACAAGACTAAACAATTATCAATTGTTTCTACAAAGATTTCAGTTATGAAGTGATCTCCAAATATAGAGGGGCATTTTAAGTGCCAAGGGAAAAGTCGTACACTAAGATACTAGCAGATATTTGTTTACATAAGTTTCAATAACGACGACATGCCGCAACATTATTCGATACAATTGTTTTAAATGAGATCGTCAGAGTAACCACCGACGAGCAGTGGTCTCAACAACGTCCTCCCTGGGGTTTGAGACACGCTAGCCGTGGAAGGAGGATCGTCTTTTAGAATAACAATGGATGCAAACAACCCCCGATAGCTTTCAGTTGTATCCACGCAACAAAAATACTTTGTAAATAGAACATCAGATCGAGTTATGAGCCAAATGCAGTCTGCAGTTTTGTCCAATATCTATATACCAATTATTGCAGGCTGGCTAGCTGTGATATTGTTGAGAGCGGTCAACAAATGGATCGGGCGGTCAACACCACTTGCCCTCCGGGAAGTGGGAAGGACTCAGGACTTCAACAAACCATGAGTCCACGTCACTCCTTCGGATAAAGAGAGAGATTATGGGAGTTAAGATAGGCACAGCCAGAAACGAGAAACTTAGTGGGCGAGTAAGTAGACTAATTAACCAACACAGAACCGGGGTCTTCAGTCGCTGGGCACTGCGGGACTTGCTGGGAAAGGGGATCTGAACATCTGTGGACATGTTCGGAGTGCAATGATGATCACCCGCTAACAACTCAAAAACTCAATACCAATTGCGCAGTTCGTGGTTAAAACAAAAATGAGTTTAAAACAATGTAATTACGTCAACATTTTCTGTTCTATTTTACTTACCTCCATCGCAATTTTTAAAATCTTGAGTTATAAATGTACAATTTTAAATTAGAAAACACATTTCTTGGATATGTATTATGTTAGACTTTTCTCTGGCTTTTGTTTGTCATAGTTGTCTTGCTTACTGATAGAACATCGAGTATTTTTCAGTGCTTTGTGTTATGTTTCATTGAGTGTCAATTATTGCGTTTAATATTTCATTAGCTAGAAGATTCAACATCAAGTTCTATTTTCTCGTATTTTATTATTTGGTCCTCAGATCGCAGCATGATGTCTAGAGATGTAACACATGTTCAGTTTATCTAATCCACTCCCGACTGGACTACGGACGTTCGGACAATCCGTGTTCGATTCCCGCTGGGAGCAGTGCGAGTTGTACTCGTGGCTGGAAAAAATACCCCCCCCCCGGTTGATACAGCCGTTGGCAGCAATGGGCACTTTTGGGTGGAAACTCGCGTGTTAAGACGCCGGTTCAAGACTCGTACTTTACCTTTATCTAATCGACTGTTTCATTATACAATCCATCACCAACATGAATTCAACTCTTGTTTATTTTCTTATATCACAATAATTAATTGTGTTGTTGCCTGTCATATCCAATATTATTTGTATGTGTGTCATATCTCTTGTAATGATTTGCTTTTCTGTAAAACGTATTCTTAAAGTTCGAAAATGGTTTCATAACAATAGCAGGAAGACTTTGTTATAAAGTGGTATCACTGTCTTTAATGTTACATGTCTGTTCTGGAAATCTGAACAGACAAAAATAATACAATCAATTTGCATTTGTATCAGTTGTCGATCCGTGCCTGCTAGTTTTCCTTCATTGAATAATATGTCTTTTATTAAGAATTTAAGATCGCCACAATACCTCCTTTATTTGTCCATATCTTGTTACTGCACTTTCCGTTATTTTATTTGATACAGTTATGACTTTCATTTGTATTATATTATTAATGATAATTTCTTGCATTGCCATACTTACACCGTGTGGATGATGGTCATATACGAAAAGAAATGCTTTGTGGACAACTAGAAAACGATAAATGGTTTAGGGGACGCCCAAAACTCCGATTTGTAGACGTGTAAGCGTGACATCAAGCCTCGGAACTTAAACCCTGCAGCCTGGGAAGACATAACCGTAGATCGCAACTCTAGAAACACACTATAAAGCCTCAACTCAAGCAAGCAAGCAGACAGATCCATAAAAAAGAGAAGGCACGTCGAAAGAAAAGAAAAACTAACATTTATAGGGTTAATCCCTAGAATTCCTGTAAAATCCTTGTCAACTGTAACGGAAGAAGGCTACTTCATCGTGAAAACAGAACAGGCATAGATCACTTTTTATTACTTGCCTTTTAGTAAACTTCATATTATGTTGTTAGTGCCAGGTGATGATAGAAAAGATGATCTTTGATGTTATCTTGGTTTATGCAAACTATTTATGTCAACTTGGGAAATGAATAGAAAGATGCCATTGTTGTTGAGCTCTCTTTTTTTTAACCTAATGAGGTACACATTTATTGCTTATGGAATCTGAGCTGTTGATATCATTAGCTGCCGTTAGTATTGCTAATTGTGTAAATGTAAAATATAGTGAATTCCGAACTGTTATTTCTTACTTTCAACCAGAATTGATGATAGCACCTGCAATTTGCTATGCTGAAAGATAAACATATATGAACTTTAAATGCATCCACAGTATTATCACAGTTTTATGTATATTCTTGTGTATTGTATTGTTTTTACAACTGATTTATCTCGCTAGTTTACTGGTTCACTTAACTTACCTTTGACACGTTTTCTGTTATTTCCTAATTTATTGGCTTGATAACATAAATTACAGTTTGGTAAATAAATTAACATTTTAATTGTGTCAACATATCAATAGATCATCTGAACATGTTTGAAGAACGGAATTGAAATGTAAACACATGGATCTCCAACAGTTTCTTTTTTTTAAACGAGATTAGATTTGTTATATATGTGAAATATTTTATTTAAATATTCCTTTAAATAAGAATTACGAAAAGGTATAACTCTTGCATGTAATTCTGGTTGAAAAAGAAAACAGACCGCCATTCACTAAGGAGTGCAAAGGGACTAAAAGACATATTTAAATAATACAGTGCAATGCAAAGATTTCATATAAATATAAAGCAAAACAAGATATTGTCAACTGACAAAGAAAACTGCCAACCCAAAATAGCCGTCAGCAAATTAAGACATAAAATAGTAAAAAAACGATGAATATATGGTATAGGTAGTAAATAACACATGCGATTGTAAGAAGGAGATCAAGAGAAAATTAGAAATAGTAGCACAACAATTACACGCTTTGAAAAACATATAGCACAATACCAACAAGGCAGTAACATTGAAATTCTTGACGGTATGTACATTTAATAGTTCAACATGTTTGTAAATCATTGCAGATCTCGCAAACAAAAGAGAAGAACATTGATTTCATCGAAACAATATGTAAAGGACAAAACCTTATTATGAAGCAGGGAGGTAGCAAGGATAATAGAGCAGGATGTGTAGTATAACAGTGGACCAAATAGTTGCAGAAGTCAGAATGAAATATAGTTGCGCAGCGAGCAAAAGAGATTGAGAGGAAAGCGAGAGAAACGGTGCACTAAATGGAACGAGGGGTAGACAGGAGGGTGACGTAAGAAAAACGACAGTTTAGTTAGTGGGGAGGAAAGGTGAAGAAAGGACAGTTAGAAGTGAGCAGAGAGAGAGAGAGTCAGGATGTTGGATTGCTCTTGGAAGGAGAGCCTTGGCAGTTAATCAGTGTTAACAAGTCCTGAATGATCGTCTCGTGCTGCTAGAGAGTCCTTACGTGCTCATGTAAATATTATAGTTGGAATTGTTCTTTAAAAAAATAAACAGTTAATATTTGTCGGGTGACATGAGACAATTAGTTGACCTTTTGTTTAATTGTTGAAACCACAAATCGTCAAAAGACATGTGAGATGTAGCTGTCATGGTGGGTGCTATCGCTGATGATATTCGCATACACTGAACGGGTTCCTGGGTTTATCAGAATCGCAGGAGGAGAGATTTGATCGTGAATCAGTTGGTGCTTTGAGTTTCCAAAATGTCGGGACACTCTATTGGTCAGGGTCCCAAGAAAGTACGTAGGGCATACAAGCAAATTGATTGACCCCTGGTGTTCCATACAGTCACACCAGGCCAATTGTAGTTACAAGGGCCGCAAGCTTAAGCATGCCCGTGGTTGTGAAAAGACCAGAGGCTATAAGGATCAAGTACTTAAAGTACAGTAGTGGTTCAAGTATCCGATGATGTGTATATGATCATGCAAAGAAATCTGTGGAAACAGATGATCACATAGCGCTTCATCAAAATAAGACTTCTTCTTATCTTCTGCTAAAAGGATCGGCTGATACCGAAATTACTGCTTCAAATTGTCGGTTTTAAATGTCGTTTGCTGAATAAAGAATACGGTATAACGAAGACGGCTTCAAATGGTACTTCTAAATGAGAAGGTACAGAAAACGGCTTCATATGGGGCAGTGACCTACTAGACAACCTGGTCACGATCGAAGTACGAAACAACTGCGATAAAAAGGGCAAGTGCTGCTAAATACGGCTTCAAATATTGATACGTTGTTGCGAATATCAACGCTGGGTCACATACAACGAACAACAGCGACAACAAACCGTAAAAATGTGTGCTTTTCTAAGGATCATCGTGGATGTGAAATTAACTAGTTAGAATAATAATTACAGAGAGAAAGCACTGTTGATAGTATTGTGAAAATTAATTGGAGTGTTAGAACGAGTATAGAAGAAGGGGTAACAGTTCACATAAAAATATCTCAGTTGTTTGTGAGAAATTTGTTTTAGATAGAATAGGGAGATAATTGATTAATGAAGGGAAGAGGGAGTAGGATAAGGAACAGATAGGATTATACCAAATAACACACATGGCTGAGATATACAGTGAGTGTTGAAGTGATGAGACAGATAATACATTGTTGAATGAAATTGTAAATTAATGGTAACAGACAACACACGTTGATTGAAAGGCAAAATACGAGATCTCATATCAGTTGTTAAGGGTGTGTATGTTGGAATAGAAAGAAGAATCAGAGAGGGTAACAGATAACAGGATAATAGAGTGAGAGTGAAAATGGAAGGAATGAGTCATAAGGGTTAAATGTGGCAGGCCAGTTAGAAAAAGGGTGAGGAGTTAGGAAGGGACCACACAATACTGAGATACCAGGGGCATAGCTATAGAGGAAGAGTAGATAGTATGCAGGAGAGTAGAAGATGTCATAGATGTAAGGAATTAGATCACATAGTGAGGCAATGTAGGTTGAAGGACAAGGAAACTAATAGCTGTAAGATAATAGTTAAAGGATTGAGGGAAGACATTAAAGAACAACAAGTTAGGAAGTATTTTAAAGAATTTGGGGAAATAATATTTTGCAAATTTCTAGACAGACTGGACGGCACAAATAAAGCCATAATACTGTATAGAAATAGTATAATTGTAAATAAGATTCTAAAACAAGGGTAATAAAATAACAAGCTATACGATAAAGGTGGAAGTGTTTAGACATATAGAAAAGAAACATGAAGACAACCTAGAGACAAAACCGTTTTATGGATGCAGTAGTAGAGGAAGAAGAGAGGAACTAGATAATAGAAGAAAAGATAGGTTGTATAGTCTCAGTATAAACAGCAGCATTAGAGAACATAAAGGAACATGTATTAGGACAACAGACACAAGAGCAGATACATCAGATAAGGAAAAGCTTTTGGCAGCAGATGGAGATGATATGAATAGAGGACGGAAGTTAGGCTGTAAGAAACCAAAGAAGGTTAGGAAAGTAAAGAAGACATATGAAACTAAGGAGACACAGATAACGTTAGAAAATAGGGTTATAAAAAGTTATGTTGATGTCGGAGTAGGTATGGACGAGGAAATAGAACGAAAAGTGCGGAAAGAAGAAAAAGGTATACAAACAGAAATAACGGAATACACACATAGTGATATACGGATGGTTGAGAAAGGAACAAGGAATAGGGGAATGATAACAGGCAAACAAATAGACACAGAGGATATGGGAACATATGTAGATGGTATTAATGAGAACGTATTATTAGTAAAAGGAAAAATGGACAAGGAAAAAACGGCGCAAGATAGTGGGGACAAAATGTTAAAGATGATAGAGAAATTTACTGCCAATATGGAGCGGATGTTACCAAGGACAACTCATAGCTAAGAAGAAATGGCCACAAGTAGCACGAAGAGATCACAGAAAACAGAAAACACGCAAAAGGCAGAGAGTAAGGATGGCCAATGGAAATTAACCGTAGCCGACATAGAAAGATTGGCAAGACAGCAAGAGGAATGAATGTTCAAGGAAATATCCGATATGGAGGAAAGTAGGCAACCACATTACGGTAGGAGTAGAGATGATAATAGGGAAATAGATAAAAAAATATGATCAGTTTGATACATCACATGCGCAGGAAAGGGGACACATTTATGATTTTAGATGTAAGAAAGATAAGAAAGGTCATCAAAGATATGATAATTATAGGTCGACAAATGGATGGTAAAATTAGCAGAATAGGAGGTAAAGAAAATAAGGAATTGAGTAGAACAAGGATGGTACTGGTTAGTTATTAGGATAGATTAATAACTAGGAGAAGTAGAAGGCAGTGAAGCAGGGAGGTAGCAGGGAGTATAGAGCAGGATGTGTAGTATAACAGTGGACCAAATAGTTGCAGAAGTCAGAATGAAATATATTTGAACAGCAAACAAAAGTGGAAAGCGAAAGAAACGGTGCACCAAATGGAACGGGGGATAGACTGGAGGGTGACGTAAGAAAAACGACAGTTTAGTTAGTGGGGAGGAGAGTTGAAGAAATGACAGTTAGAAGTGGGCAGAAAGAGAGTCAGGATGTTGGATTGCTCTTGGAAGGAGAGCCTTGGCAGTTAATCAGTGTTAACAAGTCCTGAATGATCGTCTCGTGCTGCTGGAGAGTCCTTCGTGCTCATGTAAATATTATAGTTGGAATTGTTCTTTAAAAAAATAAACACTTAATATGTGTCGGGTGACATGAGACAATTAGTTGACCTTTTGTTTAATTGTTGAAACTACAAATCGTCAAAAGACATGTGAGATGTAGCTGTCATGGTGGAAGCTGTCGCTGATGATATTCACATACACTTTCTGAAGAAACCGAGAGTGCGTAATCTGCGGATCACTGAACGGGTTCCTGGTTTTATCAGAATCGCAGGAGGAGAGATTTGATCGTGAATCAGTTGGTGCTTTAAGTTCCCAAAAGGTCGGGACACTCTATTGGTCAGGGTCCCAAGAAAGTATGTAGGGCATACAAGCAAATTGATTGACCCCTGGTGTTTCATACAGTCACACCAGGCCAATTGTAGTTACAAGGGCCGCAAGCTTAAGCATGCCCGTGGTTGTGAAAAGACCAGAGGCTATAAGGATCAAGTACTTAAAGTACAGTAGTGGTTCAAGTATCCGGTGATGTATATATGATCATGCAAAGAAATCAGTGGAAACAGATGATCACATAGCGCTTCATCAGAATAAGACTTCTTATTATCTTCTGCTACAAGGATCGGCTGATACCGAAATTACTGCTTCAACTTGTCGGTTTTTAAATGTCGTTTGCTGAATAAAGAATACGGTATAACGAAGACGGCTTCAAATTGAGTTATTGAGTTATTTGCGGGTCATCATCATTGCACTCCGAACATGTCCATAGGTGCTCAGATCCCCTCCTCAGCAATTCCCTCAGTGTCCATCGACTGACGACTCCAGTTCTATGTTGGTTGACAAGTCTTCTTACACGGCCACTAAGTTTCTCAGTTCTGGCCGTGCCCATCTTAACTCCCATTTCCATCATCCGAAGAAGTGACGTTGATTTGTGTTTATCGAAGTCCTGTGCGCTTCCAACATCTCGAAGGGCATTGATGGTGTCCGCCCGATCCATCGGTTGCCCGTCCTCAACGACAGCGCAGCTAGCCAACCTGTCCGCTCTCTCATTTCCCCGTACTCCCGGATGTCAAGGGACATAGACAAAGGTGACCTTACGTATTTTGGATTTCTGCAACGACTCTACCCATTGCATGCGTACAAAGCCCGCCTCCACTTTTTTTATCATGCTCATCGAATCACTCAGTATACATGCGTGAATGTAGTCTTGTGACTAACCATTTGAATGCCTTGGTCTCTGCCGTCACCTCCATTGTCATGCTACTCGTGGTCATGGTGTATGCACCACTGTCTTCCTTGGCTATTCTGCCTGCTGAGCGTGCTGTAAATGCCCATGCACTTCTTTCGTGTCGTCTTACAGATACGTCTGTATAGATGACTGCATCTTTCTCATCGGTATTATCGCAGATGAGACCGTTGACCTCAGCATTAACCACGACCGGGTTCTGTTCCCTACTTTTCCTGTCGAGTGTGACAATACACGAGAAAGTCCCCTTGAATGACGTAGGCACCGGTATCCACTCCTCACCAACGCTGATATTGGTAAGCCCACAGACCTGTTTGATAGACGGCTTCAAATGGTGCTTCTAAATGAGAAGGTACAGAAGACGGCTTCAATTATACATTCGATAATGAAAAGAAAACAATGAAGATATAGTAAATAACATAAACACGCATAATAAATAGCTAATAAGCAACATCTATCAGAGAAAATTAAAATACTAGTCATATCAAAACACACAGCTGGTTGGAGGGAACAAAATGTAACTAATTTTTTTTCCAGAAATACGTGGCAGGGACAGACCGAGAAGAATATGGGTTAACGACATTAGAGAGATCGTGCACAAGACAACAGAAGACGAGGCAGGGTTGGACCGAGAAGAAAGTGTTTTAACGACATCATAGAGACCGTGTACAAGACAACAGAAGACGAGGCAGGGACGGATTGACAAGAATGTGGTTTAACGACATCAGAAAGACGGTGCACATGAGGACAGAAGTCGATGCAGGAATTGATCGAGAAGGATGTGGTTTAACGACATCAGAGAGACCGTGCATAAGACAACAGAAAACGAGGCAGGGACGGACCGAGAAGAAAATGGTTTAACGACATCATAGAGTCAGTGTGCAAGACAACCTAAGACGAGGCAGGGACGGACCGAGAAGAATATGGTGTAACGACATCAGATAGACCGTGCACAGGACAACAGATGACGAGGCAAGGACGGACAGAGAACAATGTGGTGTAACGACATCAGATAGACCGTGCACAGGGCAACAGATGACGAGGCAAGGAAGAACAGAGAACAATGTGGTGTAACGACATCAGATAGACCGTGCACAGGGCAACAGATGACGAGGCAAGGACGGACAGAGAACAATGTGGTGTAACGACATCAGATAGACCGTGCACAAGACAACAGAAGACGAGGCAGGGACGGACCGAGAAGACTGTGATTTAACGACATCAGATATACCGTGCGTAAGACAAACGATCTAAGGTGTGTGTGCAGATTTGGCTCCACATACATTTGTGGACAATCTGTCATGAGTGCAATTAAGAATAAATTACGCTCAGCTGTTACAGAAACACATCTTACCAATAAACTTGTTATGTTCACGTAAAAATCTCCTGCTTCCTACGAGGGCGCTCTGTTTCCTATGTCTGATTTTGCTAATGACGTCCTGGTCTGTTTTCTCGTAGTTGAATGTGTGAGGCTTTCTTTTCTGGCTTATATTTCTGCCTTTCTCAATTAGGAGGACACATGGATAGTGATCACTTCCGTGGAACACCAGTGCACTCCACCTGCAAACCGGTGCGAAGGTGGAAGACACCAGTGCCAGGTCTATGACACTATCAGAGTCCCCTGTTCGAGTGGCCATTCTTGTTGCCTTTCCATCATTCAAGCACACTAAATCGGCCGACACCAGTGCGATCTCTAGGTTTTCTCCCTGCTTGTTGGTTATGACGTTGCCCCACTGGTTTCCTCTAGCATTAAAGTCTCCGCAGAAAATGATGTTCTCTTCATCACAGGCCGGATATGGCACAAATCTGATGAGAGCAAAGGGAAGGCCCTGCTTGTCCGCTACATTGAGCAGACGGATCAAAGAAATGAGGCTGTAAGAATGAGGATACGAGGATCTACGTTCCACAAGGGTGGCTGCGTCCATCTCTCCTGCTTCCTACGAGCGGTGACTTCTGTAAAAATTAATAATTAATGTGACTTAGTGTACTTAGAAAAATCGCTCGCCACATTCGGGCGCCTTCATCAGAGCATGAATGACACAACACGACATAGAGGCATACCAGACTTTCAGAGCACAGGCCGGATATGGCACTAATCTGATGAGAGCAAAGGGATGGCCCTCCTTGCCCGCTACATTGAGCAGACGGACCAAATAAATAAGGCTGTAAGAATGAGGATACGGGGATCGCTGTCAAAATTGTGTAAGGATGTAGGTCGTGAAGAAGATCTCACAATCACAACCGATATCATTCGCACGACACTTAAAAGGTCACACAACACTGCTCCTGGTCCAGATGGTGTTCGGTACGATGACATAGGCGATTTAGCTGACAAAGACTTGACAAAACTTGCCACTGAGTTTAATGCCAGTATTCGGGGTGGCCGGATTAAGGAGAAGTGGCTACACAGCTACTTACTACCGCTACCGAAGTCAACAAGGACAATTCTCTGATCAGTGCCTACAGAATCATAACAATGTAGAACACTGCGGGCAAGCTGCTGGAGAAAATAGTTGCCCGTGTCCTCACCTGTCACCTTGAACAGAAACGCGTGTTCCCAACCACACTCAGAGGTTATAGATATAACAAAGAGATATGGCTCAATGCGGCAGTCTTTGCCTATGACGTCTTCGAAGGCTTCCACAGACGAGAGGAGACATGTGCTGCTGCTATAGATCTGGAGGATGCATATAGTAGGGTACCATTTGAATATCTCATGAATATGCTCCTCAAACTGACGGTGCACCCCTTCCTCATTAGATGGATTCGCCTGCGGCACGTTTTCAGAGGAAGGTGATACTCAGATGGGGAAGTTGGTCTTCCGAGCCAACATACATTTGTCCAGGGTTGCCACAAGGGTCACCATTGTCACCAGTTCTATTTAACGTGGACACAGACGGATCTGTAATACGACACCAAAGAAGTGCATGGGCATTTACAGCACGCTCGGCAGGCAGAATAGTCAATGAAGACAGTTATGCATACGTCATGATCACGAGTAGCATGACAATGGAGGCGATGGCAGTGACCAAGGCATTCAAATCGTTAGAGTCACAAGACTACACCCACGCATGTATACGGAGTGATTCGATGAGCATGATAAAAAAAAGTGGAGGAGGGCTCTGTACGCATGATATGGGTAGAGTAGTTGCAGAAATCCAAAATACGTAAGGTCACCTTTGTCTATGTCCCTGGACATCTTTGAGTAAGGGGAAATGAAAGAGCGGACAGGTTGGCTAGCTGCGCAGTCGTTGAGGACGTGCAACCAATGGATCGGGCGGATATCATCAATGCCCTCCGAGATGTGGGAAGAGCACAGAACTTCGACAAACACAGATCCACGACACTTCTTCGGATGATGGAAATGGGAGTTAAGTTGGGCACAGCCAGAAATGAGAAACTTAGTGGCCGTGTAAGAAGACTTATCAACCAACATAGAACTGGAGTCGTCAGTCGCTGGACGCTGAGGGAGTTACTGAGGAGGGGATCTGAGCACCTATGGACATGTTCGGAATGTAGTGATTATGACCCGCAAATAACTAAATAACTAAGCGAGATGAATGAAAGAGGTGACAAACTTATTGACTGGACAAGAACACAGAACATGATGATAGGAAACACCTGGTTTAAGCAATACCCACGACGTATGTGGACAAGAAAAGCCCAGGAGACACCGGACGTAAACAAATTGATTGCATAATAATAAACAACAGATTTAGAAACAGTCTGGTGTGTGTGAAAACTAGACCAGGGGCAAATTGCAATAGTGCTCATGTACAAGTTGTGGAAATGCATAGAGTCGAAATAAAAGCAACAAAACGAGCCCCAGTAAATATAAGGTTAAAATTAGATATACTAAAATCATACACGAAGTTACAAGACAAATATAACATCACAATTCAGAATCGGTACAATGCATTAGAGAAGATACACATCATTAATGCACTATGGGAAATGCAAAAGAATCAATGCAACAAACATCAAAAGAGTTCATACTACCAGTGAGGACAAATTCACTAAGGAAATGGATGACATATAACATTGCGCAGTTTATAGAAAAAAAAGAAGAGGAAACAAGGACATCGAAGAGTATAAACGATTAGAAAAATAAATGGTATTCATTGCAATGAAGCAAAAGAAGCATGGTTAAAAAAGAGATGCAAGGACATTGAACGTAACAAAAAGGTAATGCCAAGAAATATACAAACAAAATGAATAATTAGATCAATAAAAAAGGATTGTTAAGATAAAGATAGATATATCTATCTATGTATCTACCTATCTACCTATCTATATATCCATCTATCTATCTATCTATCTATCTATCTATCTATCTATCTATCTATCTATCTATCTATCTATCTATCTATCTATCTATCTATCTATCTATCTATCTATCTATCTATCTATCTATCTATCTATCTATCTATCTATCTATCTATCTATCTATCTATCTATCTATCTATCTATCTATCTATCTATCTATCTATCTATCTATCTATCTATCTATCTATCTATCTATCTATCTACCTACCTACTTACCTATCTATCTATCTATCTATCTATCTATCTATCTATCTATCTATCTATCTATCTATCTATCTATCTATCTATCTATCTATCTATCTATCTATCTATCTATCTATCTATCTGTCTATCTATCTGTTTATCTATCTATCTATCTATCTATATATCTATCTATCTATCTATCTATCTATCTATCTATCTATCTATCTATCTATCTATCTATCTATCTATCTATCTATCTATCTATCTATCTATCTATCTATCTATCTATCTGTCTATCTATCTATCAATGTAATTATATTTATTTTGAAATGTGGATCATAGAAAAGATATCTTATTTGTCTTCTACTCCTCACACATATTTGGTAATGATTATCTGTAGCAACTGAAACACAGTGATTTAAAAAAAAACGAATGATTCATTACAATTCGAAATAGTACAACTGCATTTTTGGGACATGGTGAAACGACACAATACCCTGTTAATGGCCGTCGTGGAAGAGAGGGTACACAGTATAAGAGACAGAGAAAGAACACCAAGACTAAAGTGGACTGATACCATCTAAAGATGGACAGATGAAACCGTAACAACATGCACCATCAAGAAATGAGACAGACTTAAATGGCGTTCCATCTTTGATAACATTCGAAGTTTTAGACGTCACTCAATAAATGAATGAATGAAGGCTCCCTGGTTTGACATTGAGCGTATAACAAAATATCCGTGTTTTATATATATATGTGTGTGTGTTTGTGTGTCTTAATTTTGATCAAACATATTTTTATGTGAAATGAACTGTATATCATTTGTGAACGGCTGCAATTTTTGCCTCAAAATTCGAGTAAATCTCAAAAGAAAATCTCTCTTAAATCTACAAAGTAGATGCCCTGAACACTGATCCATCAATAAAGCATGTATTGCAGGAGGTTGGGCAGCAAATTACTGTTTCTATCGAGCAAGTTTTAAAGCGATAGACAAGTCCCGTTAGTGTAAGCTTTGTCCAGAAGATATATTTCAATTGGGCAATTCTCTTTGATCTTTCTAGAGATAAAAACCAAGTCATCATGAAGTTATCTCTCACTCGAGTGGTAAATGTTTTATTTCTAGTGCTTGGGAGTTATCAAGTGGTGATTTTATATTTGAGACATCTATCAACTTTGTAATTTCTTTGTTTATTTTGTTTCATTTCTCACTTGGATTGTTTTTTTCTAATATTCTGCACCAGTCAACTGCTTTCAAAATGAACCTGATTTTGTGGTTAGTAACATGGGCAATAATTTAACAAATTTCAGTTAGAGCTGTTCTACTTCCTCTAAATATACATATGAGACCATGGTTTATGCGAACTGTCCAGATTTGTCTGTGTGTTGTTATTTGCAAGTGGGAGACGAGCTGCTGTGACCATTCAGGGCAGCTGTTCTCAAGTTGGTTGGTAGCTAGCAAACAAGATCTATCAGAAGCTGGTAATATATAAGTGTTTTATCCTGGATACTGTTTTACTGAGCAATTTCTCTAGTGACTGAATTTGGCAAGGTTGAATAGAGAGGGTCAACATCATAATGACCAAGATATATTTTTGTTGCCTGAATTCACGTTATTTCCCCACTACATTTTGTCTTCGCCTGTGTAAATTATTTTTTTCATCACATGTTTAAGTGCATTTTTTATGTGAT
The DNA here is from genome assembly GCA_032433765.1 of Megaustenia siamemsis. NCBI lineage: Eukaryota > Metazoa > Mollusca > Gastropoda > Stylommatophora > Ariophantidae > Megaustenia > Megaustenia siamemsis. The sequence continues at coordinate 63,683,033 of JAVIAB010000101.1, read as the reverse complement.
ACAATCTGATGCCATATTTTCCCAACCGTTTTCACTTACAGAGAATTATCTTTTGAAAGTCCTGAGAACAGCCTTATAATTCTTATCACATGACCCAAACACTATCATCTCCAACTACTAAGTGCTGCCATGAAAAATGGTAGCTTTGACCCCTTGTGAGAAGTATTTTTTACGTTGTTCTGTCATTGAATGATCATTGTCATACGAAGGCATACGGACGGGAAAGCTGGTTAACTTTCTCTCTAGCCCTGTATTAGGTAGTGGAGGTTTGTGATCCACATAGACGCGTACTAAAGCATACTTTGCTTCAACAAATTTGTATATTTGTTCTGATTGTTAGTCTTTCGTGTTTAAATATATTAATGTCATGACAAATATGACCAGCGAAAACTAAAAATAGCAAAATGTTATTTCTTCTCAATATTAATGTATGGTGTAGTAACCATAGAACCAAATCTGATCTATGGAAACGAATCATGGACAGTAGACAAACACATGAAAAGACGATTAGGCCACAGCGATCGGATTTCTCAGAAGAATGTTGAAAGTTCCCTGGACAGCTAAAATGACCAATGATGAAGTTCTCAAAGAGGCCAACACAAAAAGGCAGATGCTAAAAAACATCAGAAATGAACAATCAACTTTTTTCGGGCGCATCATGAAAAAGGAAAATTTGGAATACTTGTTTACAACTGGCAAAATAAAAGGAAAGAGATATCGCGGACGACAAAGATAGAAAATACGGGATAGCTTTGTGTCATTTCACGGAAAGCAGTCAACAACAGAGCTGATACGATGCACTGTGGATATAAGATTGTGGAATGATATGATCACCTACGACAACCGGTATGGTACAGACCATCTAGAAAAGAATGGGTGAGCAGGTGCTTATATAGAGTAAACAAATAACACTAAGGATATGAATAAAATAGCAATAGGGAAATATTGTCACAATTATGATGCAGAAATCCAAGTAATAAAGATGACAATAGAACAACTGCTGAACAGTAATCTTAGCCACAACCTGTATTGTTTTTAACAGATGCAAGATCAGAACTCCAAGCAAATACAATCCAGAAAATTACCACATCGGCAGACCTTATTGGCTTAACTCTGCAAGCACCACAGTGTTGCCCTGCAGTAGATCCCATCTGACTGTGGCCGTTGGAAAAGGAAGGTTTATCAAGCACACAACTAGATGCACCGGTTACATACCAGCATAAGAAACAGATAACCAAATCAATCAGAGAACCACAAGCCCCAAAGCAAGATGCCCACCATAATATGAATAGATATGAACAAGTTATCATTATTCGCCTCAGAACAGGACACAATCGACCCCACAGTCACATGTACCACAATTCAAGATCGGCACCTCAACTACTTGTACATGTGGACAGGCGCCTTAGACTGATGAACACATACTTCAAAATTGCACTGAATATAGGAGACTGAGGAAAATCCATTGAAACATATATCATCGTCATCATCATCGAATGCCATCTCGGCAGCGAAGGTTGGCTACCATGGAGCGCCATTCTACTCTGTCTCTTGCTTAGATGATGCAGGTTGTCATAGGCTGATTTGTCCATCTTTTGATGTTACTCGCCCATGTTAGTCTTGGTCTGCCTCTGCCTCTTTTATCTTGTGTTTTCCCCTCCAGGATTACTTTTAGTAGGCTGTTGTGTCTTTTAACATGGCACAAAGATCGTATTTGCTTTGTTTGAATTGTGATTAGTAGTTTTTATTTCATTTATAGTTGTTTTAAGACTTTATCACTTGTTTTCTTTTCCTTCCATCCAATTATACATATTCTTCTATATATCACATTTCAAAGGCTTTAATTCTCTGTTCTGTTTTCTTGTCTAATGTAAACGTGTCTAAACCATAAAGGAATGTTGAGAAGACATAACATTTTGCTATCGCTGTCACCATACTACTTTTTTTCTTCTATTTTTTTTAGTATTGCTATTGTCATCAGCTTTACAGCTTCGCATCTCTACGCGTCTTGATGCCTTTACTTCTTTATTTTGCTATTCTTAGTTTTATCTCTGGAGATATTTGTTTTGATGTTAGTATGTTCTTCATGACATTAAAATTACTTTTTGCCATTCCTATTCTTTTGTTTATTTCAGTATAACATTTTCCATCACTGGTTATAGTATGTCCAAGGTAGTTGTAGTTCTGAAATGTCTCCAGGTCTGTTCTTTCAATTTTGATATCCACTTGTGGGTTTTGAGTATTTTCTTTGTATATGATCATAGCTTTAGTCTTTTTAGTATTCATATCTAGTCCATATTTTTTTACTTGTCATGTTTATTTTATTAAATAATTGTAAATGTTTAGGATTATCTGCTAGTAGTACAGAATCGTCAGCATATCTTAGGTTGCTGATTATCTTTCCATTAATTCGTGGTCCTGGCATCTCTGTGATGTTTTTAAAGATTTGTTCAGTATATCGATTGAACAAGCTTTCCTGATAAGATACATCCCTGTCTTACTCCACTTTTTATATCAATGGGTGTAGAGTTCTCTTTGTTATGTTTTATTATTGCTGTTTGTTCCCAATGTAGATTACATATTTGTCGTATGTCCATGTCATCTATATGTATCTCTTTTAGGCATTCTATAAGCTGTTTATGATGTACTCTATCAAAAGCTTTGGTGTAGTCTATGAAGGAGGCATATATTGGTTTGTTTACTTCTGTGTACTTTTCGATTGATGTTCTCATGCAGAATATGGCTTTTTTGTCCCACTATTTTCCCTAAATCCAAATTGCTGTACATCTAATTCAGTATTGGTTTTATTATGAATCCTTCCCTGTATAACTTTTACCAAGTTTTTTGTAACATGGGGCATTTGGTTTATTGTTCTAAAGTCACTGCATTCAACTGGACCATTCATTTAAGGCAATGCAATGAAAGTTGATGTTTGAGTTCATTGGCCCATAGATGCAACAATAAAAACAAAACTATATGGGCTACTGCAATAATTACAAAGGACTGTAAAATGTATACAGGAAATGACATTGCAGATATAGACAATACTACAGGTGAACGAAAGATAAATAGACAGAACCTCTTGTCTGAATTGAGTACATCTAAATTTAACGTGATGTTAACTGATGCTCGTGAATCTGCTTTTAATTTAATTCTAAGTTTTCCAACAACTGGTACATGATCGCTATTTCAATCGACCCCTGGTCTAGTGTTCACGCACCAGAGTGTTTCTAAGTCTGTTGTTTTTCATTTTATAATCAATTCGATTACGCCTGTTCTTTCCTGGGTTTTGCTATATCCACATACGTCTTTGGTGTTACTTAAACTAGGTATTTCCAATAATAAAGATATGTGTGTTCTTGGCCAGTCAATATGTTTGTCAACTCTTTCATTTCTCTCTCCTTAGAGAATGACTGAAATATATATATATATATATATATATATATATATATATATATATATATATATATATATATATATATTGAGATAGAGAGATATAGATATATAGAGAGAGAGAGAGAGATAGTGAGAGAGAGAGAGGGGGGGGGAGAAAAAGAAAAGTGTCATGCTATGTGCCAAATGCAATGTGTAGTGCAATATACAGTAACATAGAAAAAGAGATTGTCAAAAATGTTGTGCCCTAACCTCACCACCACTTATGCGAGAAATAAACATCGAGCCAATGTGTCACGAACTTGATGCTCCGTACTAAAAGACAAAACAGGAAAAGTCAAAATAAGCTTCTCCTGTCACACATGGTCAACAAGTGGGTGAATGTTCTTTTGTGTCCCTTGAATTTGACATTGACAAAACGTTTGGCACATCAACAGAAGTTAGATGCTTGTATAATTATGGCTCACAGTATCCGACTATTACCATTATAAAATAATGTCTGATTATTGCACAAATCAGAAATAATACATTAAGTACCACATGACAAGCCTGGTTATCCAGGTTGCAAACATTAGTACATTATTATCCATTTTAACTTGATTGGCTAAATGTTAAAACTGTACATGTTAATGAGTAAACAGTTTCGAGGTTTCTTTCTCACAAAAACAAATCCCATTTCTAATGTTAACATTACTTACCCATAAAGTTTGATTTGCAATCTGAAATGAAAGATTAAAGCTGTTGCATAAAGAGAATATTCTCTCAAAACAGTTGTTTCCTAGAGTGAATATAGTTGGTGCCACTAAAGACCACATTGGTTGCTTTCACTAAAGAACGCAGTGGTTGCTCTCACTAAAGAATACAGTGGTTGGTCTTATTAAAGAACACAGTGGTTGATGTCACTAAAGAACACATTGGTTGGTGTTACTAAAGAACACAGTGACTGGTGTTATTAAAGAGTACAGTGGTTGGTGTAATTAAAGAGTACATTGTCTGTTGTTACTAAATAACACAGTGTTTGATATCACTAAAGAATACATTGGCTGGTGTTACTAAAGAACAGTTGTTTGTGTTACTATAGAACTCAGTTTGTTGGTGTTACTAAGGAACTCAGTTTGTTGGTGTTACTAAAGAAAACAGTGGTTAGTCTTACTAAAGAACACAATGTTTGGTATTACTAAAGAACACAGTCGTTGTTGTCACTAAAGAACTCAGTGGTTGGTGTTAATAAAGGGTACTGTAGTTGGTGTTATTAAGAACGCAGTGGTTGGTGTTACTAAAGATCACAGTGGTTGGTATTACTAAAGATCACAGTGGTTGGTATTACTAAAGAACACATTGGTTTATTTTTATTAAAGAACATAGTTGTTGTTGTCACTAAAGAACACAGTGGTTGGTATTACTACAGAGTACAATGGTTGGTGTTATTAAAGAGCATCAGGGGTTGGTGTTACTAAAGAATACAGTGGCTTATTTTTACTAAAGATCACATTGGTTGGTGTTAATAAATAACTCATGACATACTGGTATATGTTTCATTTTCGTCACTTGACACTCTGGATTCAAAGCAAATTAACGAGCTGGCAGGTTGACGTGGATGGTGAACGTGTAATTGCCTGTGCTGACATTCTGAATGCGCTGAGAGAGGTAGGGCGAGTAATGATTCAGGCAATGATCATGCATCTACAACCATACCCAGACTGCGTGAAAATTTGGTCAAACCCGGAGACGCCAGAAATGATAGCTTTGAGGGAAGACACAGAAACAATAACAAATCAACACAGGACTGGAGTAATAAGTCTCCATGTGAGAGGTATACCTGGAGGGAGATCTAACACTTATGGGCGTGTCTGACGTGCAGCGAGAATGATCCGGGATCTGAACTAAACTAAATCATAGCTGACTAGGTGCTTATTCCATCTAAAATGTAAAATGTTCACATGAAGGTGTAAATGTTACACGGCAAAACAAACCATTTACGTGAAAGTATCACAATGTTGAAATGTCCTAATCACTTAGCCCGCATTTATCTAACTGCATAGACGATTTATCCATTACTATTAACCACCGTCCGTTCTTAATCTTCTTTCACTTCTTTACTCTAAATTATATCTGGGTCGTGTCTATCAATATTCTATCTAACAGGTAAGCATGTGCATCTTTGTTATGGTCTTCCCTCTATTTATCATCATTCTTCTTCCTCTTCTATTGTTCCTCTATTGCCGTTGGCCTCGAGGGAGAAACAATCTGCGATTCTTTGCTCTTCTGTTGGCCTCTTCTGATGTTATTCCTCCTAGTGACTCTAGTATTCCCTTTATCCATCTCTTTCTCGGTCTTCCTCTTAATCTGACGTTTTCGTAGCGTTTGTTTATGGCTCTTTGATTCATTGTTAGTTTTTTCTGTCTTGTTATGTGGCCGAACCAATTTATCTGTTGTTTCTTTATGTATTCGATGGCTGGTTAAATTTCGAGTTTCTTCCTCAGGTCAGTGTTTCTTACTCTGTCCCTAAGCTGTTACCTGCCATTCTTCTGACACATTTCATTTCGGTGGTCGTTATCTTTCTTATTGTTCTAGAGTCCAGCGTCCAATTCTGGCACTGATAGCACAGAGTTGGTAGAAAAATTGATTTGTATATTGCCCTTTTTGCTTCCGTAGTTATTGCTTTGTTTTTCAATAGTGTTGATACTTGGCCTATAACCTGGCATGCTTTGTTACACCTTATATCTATCTCTCTTTCTTGGTTATTGTCTTGTGTTAGCGTGCTACCCAGATATTTAAAATTGTCAACTTGCTTTAAAGATGTATTATCTATAAAGATGTTAGTTCGCTATTGCCATTACTTCGGTTTTACTTATGTTGATCTTCATGTTGTATTGTTTACAGGTGTTGTTTAGCCTGTTGATATGTTCTTGTAGGTCCTCAGTTGTTTCATGTATCAGAACTTGGTCGTCTGCAAATAATATTTCATTTATTTCTTCCTCTCTTCTGTTGTTTTCTGGTACGCATATTTCGTTCTCTTCTGTGTTATCGTTTGTTGTCATCCGTGTTGGTATGTTCCTCTGATTGGGCATGCTAATTTGCATATATTGTCCATATATGTGATGAAAAGTAAGGGGAAAGCACGCAGCCTTGTCTTACTCCGGAGTTAATGGTGAAATGTTTAGAGTAACCTGCTGAAGATCTTACTGTAGTGCGACAATTTTCATAGAGGCTCTTGCATATCTCTACTAGGTGGCGACTCACTCCGTACAAGGGCAATACGGACCATAGTTGTTCCCTGTCCACCCTATCGAACGCGTTTTCTTGGTCAATAAAAGCTGTATACAGTGTTTTATTATGCTCTATTGTTTTCTCTTGTCTTCTTCTAATGAGGAAGTTCTCAAAGAGGCCAACACAAAAAGGGAACTCTTAAAAATCATCAGAAAGAAGCAATCAACATTTTTTGGGCACATCATGAGAAGAGGAAAGTTGGAATACTTGGTTACAACTGGCAAAATAAAAGGAAAGAGAGATCGCGGACGATAAAGAGAGAAAATACTGGATATCTTGGTGTCATGGCATAGAAAACAGTCAACAACAGAACTGATACGATGCACTTTAGATAGAAGATTGTGGAGGGACATGATCACCTACGCCAACCGGCAGGGTACATGATGATGATGATGATTGTTTCTCCGCTAGTTGTTTTATGATAAATAGGGCATCTGTGCAACCTCTGTTCCTCCTGAAGCCCATCTGAGCATCGCGTAGTTGCGGGTCTATAATTGGTCTCAATCTTTTTTTCAACTATCTTGGCATACAACTTCCCTGTGTGGCTTAATAGTGATATTGCTCTGTATTGGTTGCAGTCTCTTCTGCTGCCCTTCTTTTTCCATATTGGTAATAAAATGGACTGTTTCCAATCGTCTGGGACTTGCTGTTGTATCCATGCAGCGTTGAATTCTGTCTGTGTAGCCATTTACATCCTGCCTCTCCCGCTGCTGCTAGCATTTCTACTGTGATGTTATCGATTCCTGGGGCTTTGTTTCTTGGTGCTAGTCGCAATGTTTCTTCTATTTCTTCCATTAGTATATTTCGTTCTTTATCGCCAACTGTTAGTTGTTTTTGTGAGTTTTTGGACTTGTTGTTTCTACATTCAAAAGCTCTTCGAAATATTCTTTCCATCTCGTTAAGATTTGTGCTTTGTTTGTTATTGCTTGGCCTCGTTTATCATTGATGATTTCAGTTGGGTCATAATTGTCTTTCTTTTGTCTTATGGCTTTAATTGTTCTATAGAAATCTCAGGTTGCTGATTTGTGGTTGTTACTAATCATTTCGCCAAATTTTATCCATGCTTTATGTTTTTCTTCTTTGATTAATTTCTTCACTTCCTTCTTTCTATTGTGTATATATCATAATCGCTTGGCTTTTTAGTTTTTAGCCAGATTTTGTATAGTTTTTTCTTTCTTTTTATGGCGTTCTTGACTATGTCATTCCACCATGGAGTCCTCATCTTTCCCTCCTTCTTTCTTTGCTTCGTTCCGCATATTGTGGTTGCTATTTTCGTCAATGATTTTTTGAATATGAGCCACTCGTTATCTACTGTAGTTATTTGTTGTGGTAGTTGTTTAAATTGGTTTTCTAGTTGTTTTTCTATTTCTTTCTTTTTATCTTCTGTTTTAAGTTGGCTTAATTTTATTGTTCTTTCGGATTGTTTTCTTGTTTTCAATTGGTTCGTGTTGTCTTGTTTTGCTTTCTGGATGGTTATTAGCACCATTTATAGTCTATCTATCTATCTATCTATCTATCTATCTATCTATCTATCTATCTATCTATCTATCTATCTATCTATCTATCTATCTATCTATCTATCTATCTATCTATCTATCTATCTATCTATCTATCTCTATCTATCTATCTATCTATCTATCTATCTATCTATCTATCTATCTATCTATCTATCTATCTATCTATCTATCTATCTATCTATCTATCTATCTATCTATCTATCTATCGATCTATCTATCTATCTATCTATCTATCTATCTATCTATCTATCTATCTATCTATCTATCTATCTATCTATCTATCTATCTATCTATCTATCTATCTATCTATCTATCTATCTATCTATCTATCTATCTATCTATCTATCTATCTATCTATCTATCTATCTATCTATCTATCTATCTATCTATCTATCTATCTATCTATATATCTATCTATCTATCTATCTATCTATCTATCTATCTATCTATCTATCTATCTATCTATCTGTCTATCTGTCTGTCTGTCTGTCTGTCTGTCTGTCTGTCTGTCTGTCTGTCTATCAATGTATTTATATATTTTGAAATGTGGATCATAGAAAAGATATCTTATTTGTCTTCTACTCCTCCACATATTTGTGGGAGCATTAGAAGACATATAATGGTTATCTGTAGCAACTGAAACACAGTGATTTAAAAAAAAAACGAATGATTCATTACAATTCGAAATAGTACAACTGCATTTTTGGGACATGGTGAAACGACACAATACCCTGTTAATGGCCGTCGTGGAAGAGAGGGTACACAGTATAAGAGACAGAGAAAGAACACCAAGACTAAAGTGGACTGATACCATCTAAAGATGGACAGATGAAACCGTAACAACATGCACCATCAAGAAATGAGACAGACTTAAATGGCGTTCCATCTTTGATAACATTCGAAGTTTTAGACGTCACTCAATAAATGAATGAATGAAGGCTCCCTGTTTGACATTGAGCGTATAACAAAATATCCGTGTTTTATATATATGTGTGTGTGTGTGTTTGTGTGTCTTAATTTTGATCAAACATATATTTATGTGAAATGAACTGTATAGCATTTGTGAACGGCTGCAATTTTTGCCTCAAAATTCGAGTAAATCTCAAAAGAAAATCTCTCTTAAATCTACAAAGTAGATGCCCTGAACACTGATCCATCAATAAAGCATGTATTGCAGAGGTTGGGCAGCAAATTACTGTTTCTATCGAGCAAGTTTTAAAACGATTGGCAAGTCCCGTTAGTGTAAGCTTTGTCCAGAAGATATATTTCAATTTTGCAATTCTCTTTGATCTTTCTAGAGATAAAAACCAAGTCATCATGAAGTTATCTCTCACTCGAGTGGTAAATGTTTTATTTCTAGTGCTTGGGAGTTATCAAGTGGTGATTTTATATTTGGGACATCTATCAACTTTGTAATTTCTTTGTTTATTTTGTTTCATTTCTCACTTGGATTGTTTTTTTCTAATATTCTGCACCAGTCAACTGCTTTCAAAATGAACCTGATTTTGTGGTTAGTAACATGGGCAATAATTTAACAAATTTCAGTTAGAGTTGTTCTACTTCCTCTAAATATACATACGAGACCATGGTTTATGCGACTTGTCCAGATTTGTCTGTGTGTTGTTATTTGCAAGTGGGAGACGAGCTGTTGTGACCATTCAGGGCAGCTGTTCTCAAGTCCGGTGCCCGCGGACGTCATTGCGCCTACGGCGTGTGTTCTTGGTGCTCTGGAAGTTCCAACCTCATTCCTTCCAGTGACGTCATTTATGATCCGACATCATTTGGACAGAAGATAAAACGAATAAGGCAGACGCTGACGTTTGTTTCGCCTTCACAAAGAACAGAAGTGGCATCCGTCGTTTTCAAACTGTCAGATACATATTTATATGTTGAACTTTGCCTTGATGCGGTATCTTGAAAGGTTTGAGAAGAGGTGAAAATCATTCCTCCCTAACTTTTAAAATCTAACAGAAAATATGAGATGACAAAAATAAAAAACCGCATTAGTTCAGTGAGTGTTATTGAGTTATTTGCGGGTTATCATCATTGCACTCAGAGCATGTCCATAGAAGTCCATGTCAGTGAGTGTTATTGAGTTATTTGCGGGTTATCATCATTGCACTCCGAACATGTCCATAGAAGTCCATGTCAGTGAGTGTTTTTTTTTTTTTATAATTCTCATTTTGCTGATTATCTTCAAAGGCATTCAATGTATTGCAATAAGATACATTGCACTATATTTATTTTCCTGCAAACATGGGCACACAATAACCGTGCGACGAGCAAAAAGCATTGTTGTAAATATGAGTGGTCGTTGTTAACAATACATTTAGATTCGGCGTCCGCAGTTCTTTGAAAAATTGTCATTGCTCCGTGGGTAGAAAAATGTTGAGAATCCCTGATCCAGGGCATTCTACACTCAACGGAAGTAACATTTACGTGATTTCTTTCAATTTCTGACTCAAGTTATCAGCACATTTAAATAAAATATGAAATACTCTGGTATGACCAGCTCAGAAAGCTCAATATTTAACGCTGGTCGAGAGACCACAATTTGCATTGCTGGCTGGCTTATGTGTGAATAGCAGAGAAGTAGATTTGTGTCCCAAGTCTTTCCGGGTCCATGCACACAATGTTACGTCACGCCAAAGTGCTTGGTTCATAGTTTGTCAGTGAGTCCAGACTTGACACGCTTTTTATATTTAAGTCCTTTGAGTGTATGTAAATTTAAAAAAAGAAAAATGAAATACAATTTTTTTAAATAATGGTTTGTTTATGAATTGAAATAGTTAAAGATATTAATTTTGTTTATAGATTTTGATGATTATATTTGTAATTTGTATTTGTGAGAACATATTGAAATATGTTATCATGGTCTGTATAGAAATTTATGTGAATATTGAATCCTATAATTAGATTCATTGTGTTCTATTGGGCAATTACATAAACATCTATAATAGGCGTCGTTACATATTTTCAGATTTACACATTTAAAATCAGTTTAGTCCCGTGGAATAGACTTACAATTGGAAAGCTATCCCTGACTCAGTGTTGAGATACACAATTAGATGGAACTTAAAAATCACCGTCGGCTTGATAACCATACACGAATGATTATTTCGTGGCTGCAGAATAAGCAGTTAACTAAAAGGACATTATTTGGGTGCTCTCAACTACTGGGCCATAAATTATGCAACACTGAGTTGCAAACCTCGCCCATCTTTCTGGAAACACAACATTGTTAGTTTATTAGTTCATGTTCATTTGTCACATTTAACGTAATAATTTAGAATAGCAGTCGGTAAACTTTCAAGCTTACTCAAACAACAAATGTACCGTTGTGGCAAGTATTCATGGTTAATGTCACTTTGTCTAAACACAGCTGTCTAAGTGTTTTATCCAACCTCCTATTTCACCTCAAGTGGTACGGCAACATATTCTGTGTTTTTTTTTCCATAATAAAATTCGGGTCTCCTTCTTTTATGTTTGTTAATGCACTTTTAAAAAAAATGTAGCCTGCTGTATAGTTTTGCTCCGATGTGGGCAGCATTGTCTTCGTTGGCTATATTTACTCTAATCACTATACGTCTTAAGCTATTCTTTGAAACTGCGACAAAATGTTAAATTAACGGTTTACCATTTGTTAACTTACTATTTGTTAACTTTCTGTTTCCAGAAGTTACATTATGTTTAAATCAAAAGAAGAGTACTTTCATATTTCTCTCAGCCAAACTAAAAAATGCATCACGTGACCAGAGGACAAGACAATCTGAGAACAAAGTGTGTATTTTAATATAGAGAGCAGTGTGTGTTCGCTGGAAAGGAAAGTAGGTATTGTACAATTAAGGGCATATCATTGCGGTCAACATTCTTCTATTAGTTTTTATGATACTGGAATGCCGTTCATTCATTTTATTACACATCTGCTATACAAGAGATAATATATTCAATTGAATATTTTACCATTTGTTTCAGCATATTTATCAGAAGTGTTTTCTACAAGCAATATGGCCATAGATGATAGGATCGATGAAAAAGAATTAAATGATTTTGTTTACAGAAATCATTTTTTAAATAATGAGCAAAATGTAAGAAGTTGATCGAATGTTCTGTACTCTTCTGAATCGTTTATGTGTGTTTTCTTGACTTCACGCACTTATCGTCATTATCTTCATACAAACACACTTATATACATGAAAAAAAAAAAAAAAAAAAAACTAATGAAAAAATAATAGAGAGTTCACTGGATATTCATTTTATTTACAATTGTGAAGGCTGCGGGGAATATATTTATCTTCATGGTACTAAAGAACGAGAGAGGGATTTATGAAGATATTTGTGACTGCTAATTGAGAACACAAGTGATGTGATGTACACACATGAAGACCAGAGAATTGGAAACTTGCTATGTATAAAAGCAACACGCACTGTGAATCAGAATTACTTCACCCATTTCTTAACACATTATTGCTGTTTCTTTCACTGACATTCGTTGGCCATGTTTTCCTGCCGTACATTTATGTAGAACACAACTAAATTACGCATTTGTTTTTTTTTTCATATTTTAATTTCCTTCATGGGGCGATGAGATAAGAACACGGGAGATTAAACATGGACAGGCTGCTTTAGTCGAGTTTGTCTCTCACTCGGGTTCGTCAACTTGACCTTTTGGTTTCCGTGTATACACATGATGATGTTGCCCATTATCTGGTTTCGTTTATTGTATGTCAATTTACGGTTTCCTGTATGAAGAAAGATAGAGATAGAGAGAGAAAAGTGAGGGAGAAACATTGCACATTTCTAAATAAATGTTTTAACTGAACTATATATTGATTGATTGTGGTACTATAGCTCGTTTCAAAATATATACCCAACTTCAAAACGCTATTACTGTCTAACCGTTTGTTAAATACTTTTGAAATCTTCCAAATGTTATTAGAATGCAAAAGACCCTTTAAATGTATATTTAACAAATATCTTGCAGCTGCAGTTTCTTAAAGCGGCGATATTTCTTTGATGTTTGTCAAAATTGTAAATTGTGAAGCCCTAAAGAATAGAAATTACCGTAGTTGCTGGTCTACGATTAATTTTCACTAGGTAAAGGCGTGGCCGTAATGGGGAAATAACTGGATAAAACAAAACACCAGGAGAATTATTGTCTGCTCAGTTCGAGGACGGACGATAATAATATCAAGGTATACCCGTATGTCCAATTTTCATGGTTGTGTGGTCCTGAAAAGGACCGTTTGTTGAAATAATTTAAGGTAATATAGGGGCCAACATTGTGGGGGCTATATACTTTCATTCTGAATCAGACGAGTCTAAAAGATTAATAACTGTTTGGGGTTGAACATTCCACAAACCATCATTTTTCCAATATTCCTCTTCCTGTTTTAAGACGTGGTCTTCACATTTAGCCCAATAATCTTTGTCTATATTTAATAAAGCGAGATTAGCAAGAGTCTTTACAACGCATATTTTGAATGTTGTATTTTCATCTGCCACTTGTCCTTTTAATTTTGCCCAGATTAGTTCTATTGGATTTAAATGAGCATGGTAAGGTGGCAGCCTCAAACTTATATGACCGTGCTCTTGGATAATCTTATCTATTTGAAACATTTTTGTCCTCTGTTTTTGCTTTACTAGAGATAGTAATTCAGGTTTTAAGTACATGTTATTAAATTGTATGTGCTCCTTTGTGAGCCATATCTTAATAGCATCTTTTGTAATGGATGACGTCGGGACTTTATCTTCAAGTGCAACACTGTTGTGGTACGCTGCATTGTCCATTATTAGGCAATATGGTCGATCTAGTGATAGGAGAACAGAATTTTCAATCCAATCTCTAAATATGTGACCATTCATCTCAGAGTGATAATCCGATTGTCTATGGATTTTGAAAGAAAAATGAGCTCTGCATTCTGTATTAGTCCATGTTGTCGACTACCTGCATGAACAATTATCAAGCGCTATCCTTTGCTGCTAGGTATTAATCTCTTAATCTTTCCATCTGATGACTGCCATTCCCTTTGGTTAGTGTGGTGAGCATTGATCCATGTTTCATCCAAGTACACAATATCATAACCTTGCTTGCGCACCTCTTTTACTTCACGTAAGTACTTGCTTCTCATGACTACTGTATGTGGCTTCTCACAGATGATGTTTCGTCCATTGGAATACTTTCTGAATGTAAAGCCTGCAGCTCTCACATTCCTCCATAATGTAGACTTTGATATTTCAATACTGTTGTTCTTTTTCAGCGATACTTTTAATTTCTTATTGTAACAGTTTCATTCATACCCAACATTTTGCGAATTTCACTTCTAATAAGTTCACTGTCGAAATTATCCAACATTTTTGCTCTTCCTTGTGATTTTGTATATTTTGAACATTGACGGTCACGTGCTTGAATCCAGCGATTAAATGACCGTTTAGATAAATCCAAAATGTGTCTTGTCCTGTTCTCAGGGTTTTCTCAAGAATGAAATAATCTTCCTCGTTTAGCCTCTTTGCAAAAATAGTCATACATTTTTATTGCGATGTTTTGTAAACTGCTGAATTTCATTTTAAGACTCATGATAAATGTTATTGTTCCACGTTACGCCGCTGAATTAACGGAAATGGAACACACAATGTCTCGTGTTTACTACAAGTAGTAATTGTGTCAGAGAACTCATGCGGAAAGCGTGCAAAAACGTGTGTATGGATTTGTAATCGCTATTTTTAACTTAAATACTGTAAAACACTAAGTTTTGACTACATCAATGGGTCGTTATAAATTTATATAAATCAAATAAGCAATAATAATAACCAAATGTTTGTTTTTAATGAAATTAATTCCCTGTTGGATTCTAATCATTATAACTATACATGCAAATTTTTTAAAATTACAAAAAGCGGTTTAAAAGATATTGATTTTTAAAGTTGGGCACGACTTATGAAACAAGCTATAGATAATTTTGTCTGTGAGTTTAATTATTTATATCTGCACAGTTTCCTCATTGGCGTGGCGATAAAATGAACATAGGTCATTGTGACACGCACTAATGACATCGACTGCAAAAATTATTGGATGCCCTTTAGCTGTGAACAATATTACAATTGACTATGAGTCACTTCAAAGCGATTCTTTTATTATAGAAGTCATGATTGTAGCAAACGTAGAAAATAAAGTTCAAAACTTCATTTAGAACAGCCTTTAGTCTTTGATATCTTACCAGACGGTTGGTAGCTAGCAAACAAGATCTATCATAAGCTGGTAATATATAAGTGTTTTATCCTGGATACTGTTTTACTGAGCAATTTCTCTAGTGACTGAATTTGGCAAGGTTGAATAGAGAGGGTCAAAATCATAATGACCAAGATATATTTTTGTTGCCTGAATTCACGTTATTTCCCCACTACATTTTGTTTTCCCCTGTGTACATTATTTTTTTCATCACATGTTTAAGTGCATTTTTTATGTGATACAATCTGATGCCATATTTTCCCAACCGTTTTCACTTATAGAGAATTATCTTTTGAAAGTCCTGAGAACAGCCTTATAATTCTTATCACATGACCCAAACACTATCATCTCCAACTACTAAGTGCTGCCATGAAATATGGTAGCTTTGACCCCTTGTGAGAAGTATTTTTACGTTGTTCTGTCATTGAATGATCATTGTCATACGAAGACATACGGACGGGAAAGCTTGTTAACTTTCTCTCTAGCCATGTATTAGGTAGTGGAGGTTTGTGATCCACATAGACGCGTACTAAAGCATACTTTGCTTCAACAAATTTGTATATTTGTTCTGATTGTTAGTCTTTCGTGTTTAAATATATTAATGTCATGACAAATATGACCAGCGAAAACTAAAAATAGCAAAATGTTATTTCTTCTCAATATTAATGTATGGTGTAGTAACCATAGAACCAAATCTGATCTATGGAAACGAATCATGGACAGTAGATAAAACAAATGAAAAAGACGACTAGGCCACAGCGATCGGATTTCTCAGAAGAATGTTGAAAATTCCCTGGACAGCTAAAAAGACCAATGATGAAGTTCTCAAATAAGCCAACACAAAAAGGCAGATGCTAAAAAACATCAGAAATAAACAATCAACTTTTTTCGGGCGCAGCATGAGAAAAGAAAATTTGGAATACTTGTTTACAACTGGCAAAATAAAAGAAAGAGATATCGCGGACGACAAATATAGAAAATACGGGATAGCTTGGTGTCATTTCACGGAAAGCAGTCAACAACAGAGCTGATACGATGCACTGTGGATAGAAGATTGTGGAATAACATGATCACCTACGACAACCGGTATGGTACAGACCATCTAGAAAAGAATGGGTGAGCAGGTGCTTATATAGAGTAAACAAATAACACTAAGGATATGAATAAAATAGCAATAGGGAAATATTCGTATGTCCATGTAATCTATATGTATCTCTTTTAGGCATTCTATAAGCTGTTTATGATGTACTCTATCAAAAGCTTTGGTGTAGTCTATGAAGGAGGCATATATTTGTTTGTTTACTTCTGTGTTCTTTTCGATTGATGTTCTCATGCAGAATATGGCTTTTTTTGTCCCACTATTTTCCCTAAATCCAAATTGCTGCACATCTAATTCAGTATTGGTTTTATTATGAATCCTTCCCTGTATAACTTTTACCAAGTTTTTGTAACATGGGGCATTTGGTTTATTGTTCTAAAGTCACTGCATTCAACTGGACCATTCATTTTAGGCAATGCAATGAAAGTTGATGTTTGAGTTCATTGGCCCATAGATGCAACAATAAAAACAAAACTATATGGGCTACTGCAATAATTACAAAGGACTGTAAAATATATACAGGAAATGACATTGCAGATATAGACAATACTACAGGTGAACGAAAGATAAATAGACAGAACCTCTTGTCTGAATTGAGTACATCTAAATTTAACGTGATGTTAACTGATGCTCGTGTATCTGTTTTTAATGTAATTCTAAGTTTTCCAACAACTGGTACATGATCGCTATTTCAATCGACCCCTGGTCTAGTGTTCACGCACCAGTTTGTTTCTAAGTCTGTTGTTTTCATGTTATAATCAATTCGATTACGTCTGTTCTTCCTGGGTTTTGCTATATCCACATACGTCTTTGGTGTTACTTAAACTAGGTATTTCCAATAATAATGATAAGTGTGTTCTTGGCCAGTCAATATGTTTGTCAACTCTTTCATTTCTCTCTCCTTAGAGAATGACTGAATATATATATATATATATATATATATATATATATATATTGAGATAGAGAGATATAGATATATATATATATAGAGAGAGAGATAGTGAGAGAGAGAGAGGGAGAGAAAGAAAAGTGTCATGTTATTTGTCAAATGCAAGGTGTAGTGCAATATACAGTACCATAGAAAAAGAGATTGTCAAAAATGTTGTGCCTAACCTCATCACCACTTATGCGAGAAATAAACATCGAGCCAATGTGTCACGAACTTGATGCTCCGTACTAAATGACAAAACAGGAAAAGTCCAAATAAGCTTCCTCTGTCACACATTGTCAACAAGTGGGTGAATGTTCTTTTCGTCCCTTGAATTTGACATTGACAAAACGTTTGGCACATCAACAGAAGTTGGATGCTTGTATAATTATGGCTCACAGTATCCGACTATTACCATTATAAAATAATGTCTGATTATTGCACAAATCAGAAATAATACATTAAGTACCACATGACAAGACTGGTTATCCAGGTTGCAAACATCAGTGCATGATTATCCATTTTAACTTGATTGGCTAAATGTTAAAACTGTACATGTTAATGAGTAAACAGTTTCGAGGTTTCTTTTTCACAAAAACAAATCCCATTTCTAATGTTAACATTACTTACCCATAAAGTTTGATTTGCAATCTGAAATGAAAGATTAAAGCTGTTGCATAAAGAGAATAGTCTCTCAAAACAGTTGTTTCCTAGAGTGAATATAGTTGGTGCCACTAAAGACCACATTGGTTGCTTTCACTAAAGAACGCAGTGGTTGTTGTCACTTAAGACCACATGGGTTGCTTTCACTAAAGAACGCAGCGGTTGGTCTCACTAAAGAATACAGTGGTTGGTCTTATTAAAGAACACAGCGGTTGATGTCACTAAAGAACACATTGGTTGGTGTTACTAAAGAACACAGTGACTGGTGTTATTAAAGAGTACAGTGGTTGGTGTAATTAAAGAGTACATTGTCTGTTGTTACTAAATAACACAGTGTTTGATATCACTAAAGAATACATTGGCTGGTGTTACTAAAGAACAGTTTGTTTGTGTTACTATAGAACTCAGTTTGTTGGTGTTACTAAGGAACTCAGTTTGTTGGTGTTACTAAAGAAAACAGTGGTTAGTCTTACTAAAGAACACAATGTTTGGTATTACTAAAGAACACAGTCGTTGTTGTCGCTAAAGAACTCAGTGGTTGGTGTTAATAAAGGGCACTGTAGTTGGTGTTATTAAAGAACGCAGTGGTTAGTGTTACTAAAGATCACAGTGGTTGGTATTACTAAAGATCACAGTGGTTGGTATTACTAAAGAACACATTGGTTTATTTTTATTAAAGAACATAGTTGTTGTTGTCACTAAAGAACACAGTGGTTGGTATTACTACAGAGTACAATGGTTGGTGTTATTAAAGAGCATCACTGGTTGGTGTTACTAAAGAATACAGTGGCTTATTTTTACTAAAGATCACATTGGTTGGTGTTAATAAATAACTCATGACATACTGGTATATGTTTCATTTTCGTCACTTGACACTCTGGATTCAAAGCAAATTAACGAGCTGGCAGGTTGACGTGGATGGTGAACGTGTAATTGCCTGTGCTGACATTCTGAATGCGCTGAGAGAGGTAGGGCGAGTAATGATTCAGGCAATGATCATGAATCTACAACCATACCCAGACTGCGTGAAAATTTGGTCAAACCGGAGACGCCAGAAATGATAGCTTTGAGGGAAGACACAGAAACAATAACAAATCAACACAGGACTGGAGTAATAAGTCTCCATGTGAGAGGTATACCTGGAGGGAGATCTAACACTTATGGGCGTGTCTGACGTGCAGCGAGAATGATCCGGGATCTGAACTAAACTAAAGCATAGCTGACTAGGTGCTTATTCCATCTAAAATGTAAATGTTCACATGAAGGTGTAAATGTTACACGGCAAAACAAACCATTTACGTGAAAGTATCACAATGTTGAAATGTCCTAATCACTTAGCCCGCATTTATCTAACTGCATAGACGATTTATCCATTACTATTAACCACCGTCCGTTCTTAATCTTCTTTCACTTCTTTACTCTAAATTATATCTGGGTCGTGTCTATCAATATTCTATCTAACAGGTAAGCATGTGCATCTTTGTTACGGTCTTCCCTCTATTTATCATCATTCTTCTTCCTCTTCTATTGTTCCTCTATTGCCGTTGGCCTCGAGGGGAGAAACAATCTGCGATTCTTTGCTCTTCTGTTGGCCTCTTCTGATGTTATTCCTCATAGTGACTCTAGTATTCCCTTTATCCATCTCTTTCTCGGTCTTCCTCTTAATCTGACGTTTTCGTAGCGTTTGTTTATGGCTCTTTGATTCATTGTTAGTTTTTTCTGTCTTGTTATGTGGCCGAACCAATTTATCTGTTGTTTCTTTATGTATTCGATGGCTGGTTAAATTTCGAGTTTCTTCCTCAGGTCAGTGTTTCTTACTCTGTCCCTTAAGCTGTTACCTGCCATTCTTCTGACACATTTCATTTCGGTGGTCGTTATCTTTCTTATTGTTCTAGAGTCCAGCGTCCAATTCTGGCACTGATAGCACAGAGTTGGTAGAAAAATTGATTTGTATATTGCCCTTTTTGCTTCCGTAGTTATTGCTTTGTTTTTCAATAGTGTTGATACTTGGCCTATAACCTGGCATGCTTTGTTACACCTTATATCTATCTCTCTTTCTTGGTTATTGTCTTGTGTTAGCGTGCTACCCAGATATTTAAAATTGTCAACTTGCTTCAAAGATGTATTATCTATAAAGATGTTTAGTTCGCTATTGCCATTACTTCGGTTTTACTTATGTTGATCTTCATGTTGTATTGTTTACAAGTGTTGTTTAGCCTGTTGATATGTTCTTGTAGGTCCTCAGTTGTTTCATGTACCAGAACTTGGTCGTCTGCAAATAATATTCATTTATTTCTTCCTCTCTTCTGTTGTTTTCTGGTACGCATATTTCGTTCTCTTCTGTGTTATCGTTTGTTGTCATCCGTGTTGGTATGTTTCCTCTGATTGGGCATGATAATTTGCATATATTGTCCATATATGTGATGAAAAGTACGGGGGAAAGCACGCAGCCTTGTCTTACTCCGGAGTTAATGGTGAAATGTTTAGAGTAACCTGCTGAAGATCTTACTGTAGTGGGACTATTTTCATAGAGGCTCTTGCATATCTCTACTAGGTGGTGACTCACTCCGTACAAGGGCAATGCGGACCATAGTTGTTCCCTGTCCACCCTATCGAACGCGTTTTCTTGGTCAATAAAAGCTGTATACAGTGTTTTATTATGCTCTATTGTTTTCTCTTGTCTTCTTCTAATGAGGAAGTTCTCAAAGAGGCCAACACAAAAAGGGAGCTCTTAAAAAATCATCAGAAAGAAGCAATCAACATTTTTTGGGCACATCATGAGAAGAGGAAAGTTGGAATACTTGGTTACAACTGGCAAAATAAAAGGAAAGAGAGATCGCGGACGATAAAGAGAGAAAATACTGGATAGTTTGGTGTCATGGCATGGAAAACAGTCAACAGAACTGATACGATGCACTGTAGATAGAAGATTGTGGAGGGACATGATCGCCTACGCCAACCGGCAGGGTACATGATGATGATGATGATTGTTTTCTCCGCTAGTTGTTTTATGATAAATAGGGCATCTGTGCAACCTCTGTTCCTCCTGAAGCCCATCTGAGCATCGCGTAGTTGCGGGTCTATAATTGGTCTCAATCTTTTTTTCAACTATCTTGGCATACAACTTCCCTGTGTGGCTTAATAGCGATATTCCTCTATATTGGTTGCAGTCTCTTCTGCTGCCCTTCTTTTTCCATATTGGTAATAAAATGGACTGTTTCCAGTCGTCTGGGACTTGCTGTTGTATCCATGCAGTGCTGAATATTCTGTGTAGCCATTTACATCCTGCCTCTCCCGCTGCTGCTAGCTTTTCTACTGTGATGTTATCGATTCCTGGGGCATTGTTTCTTGGTGCTAGTCGCAATGTTTCTTCTATTTCTTCCATTAGTATATTTCGTTCTTTATCGCCAACTGTTAGTTGTTTTTTGTGAGTTTTTGGACTTGTTGTTTCTACATTCAAAAGCTCTTCGAAATATTCTTTCCATCTCGTTAAGATTTGTGCTTTGTTTGTTATTGCTTGGCCTCGTTTATCATTGATGATTTCAGTTGGGTCATACTTGTCTTTCTTTTGTCTTATGGCTTTAATTGTTCTATAGAAATCTCTGGTTGCTGATTTGTGGTTGTTACTAATCATTTCGCCAAATTTTATCCATGCTTTATGTTTTTCTTCTTTGATTAATTTCTTCACTTCTCTTCTTTCTATTGTGTATATATCATAATCGCTTGGCTTTTTAGTTTTTAGCCAGATTTTGTATAGTTTTTTCTTTCTTTTTATGGCGTTCTTGACTATGTCATTCCACCATGGAGTCCTCATCTTTCCCTCCTTCTTTCTTTGCTTCGTTCCGCATATTGTGGTTGCTATTTTCGTCAATGATTTTTGAATATGAGCCACTCGTTATCTACTGTAGCTATTTGTTGTGGTAGTTGTTTAAATTGGTTTTCTAGTTGTTTTTCTATTTCTTTCTTTTTATCTTCTGTTTTAAGTTGGCTTAATTTTATTGTTCTTTCGGATTGTTTTCTTGTTTTCAATTGGTTCTTGTTGTCTTGTTTTGCTTTCTGGATGGTTATTAGCACCATTTTATGGTCTGTATCATTTGTGATGTTAGGCACCGCTCTGCTGTCTCTGATTTTCCTCTTCCTTTGTGTTCTCGCTAGGATGAAATCTATTTGACTTTTACAGTTGTTATCGTTCCATTTATACCAGGTGTATATTTGTGAGTCTTTATGTTTAAAGAAAGTGTTAGTTATGTATAATTTATGTTGATTGCATAATTCAAGCATTCGGTTGCCATTTTCGTTCTTTCTATTTGTGTTATCTCCAAATGGGCCCAGATATTTGGAGTTCTCATAATTGCGTTTTCCTGGTCTCCCGTTAAAGTCCCCCATCACCAGTAGATATTCGTTCTTATTTACTGTGTTTATGATTTCGTTCAGTGTTTCGTAGAATTCTTCGCTCTCTTCGTTGTTGTTGTTGCAAAATGCATATATTTGGATGTATGTTATATTGACGTTGTTTTCTATTACTCTTAGGGTAATTATCCTTTCTGAATGTTGATGTATTTCTATAATGTTTTTGGACGTTTCTGGGTCTACAATGAATCCTACTCCGTGTTTTGCTACTTCGTTGGTGTTAACTCCTGAGTTTATTATGGTATAATTCATGTACGCTTTCCTTGTTTGTTTCTCCTTCAGTCTTGTGTCTGCTACTCCAAGTATTTTGATTTTTCTTTTTATCATTGCGTCGATTAATTGTTCTTCTTTGTCTCTGATACCGCAAATATTGATGGTTGCAATTCTATTTACATTATGTCTGTATGATCGCGATTGTTTCTCCATTATTTTGGCTCTTTATCAGCATTCGGATGTTTTATCTTGAAGCCCGAAGGTGAAACGCTACATTGTTTACTATTCCACATTTACAATATCCAGAAAACACCCCTTGTTTATAAACTTTTCATGCCCATCAGCATCTAGCTCCTGCTTCAATCCGTATATTGACCTACACTCTGTTTCTTTATACAATAAATCACAAGTGAAAAAATCAATGCATGATATGTGCATGGCTATGTTGTCAGAACACAGTTCATATCTTAGATATAAAATGCAAAGAAACATTTCTAGCTGGACTAAATGATAGGTGGCGGAATTATAAAGTAAACAAAGACATTAACTGATAGATGCCATGCTAAGAAGGGGAAATCATGGGTGGGTCGCGCAGATGTTATCAAACAGGTCTATGGGCTTGCCAGCATCAACACTGACGAGGAGTGGATATCGGTATATGAGTCATTAGGAAGCACATTCTTGTGTATTGTTACACTCAGAGAGAAGTGCCGGGAGCAGATTCTAGTCGTGTTTGACGTGCAGGTCAACGCTCTCATTTTGGATAACACGACGATGAAGATGCAGTCATCTATACAGACGGATCCGTAATACAACACCAACGGAGCACATGGGCATTAACTACACGATCTGAGGGCTGGACAGTCAAAGAGGACAGCGGGGCTTACGTTATGACCACGAGTAGCATGACGATAGAGATGATGGCAGTGACCAAGATAGTCATCTAGTTCCAGTCACAAAACTACACCCACGCCTGTATATTGAATGATTCGTTGAGCATAGGAAACGTGGAGTCTTTCGGATGAAGTAGGTGGGAGTAAAGAGAGGAACAGCCTCAAACGAGAGGCTTAGTGGACACATAAGAAGACGTATCAACCAACACGGAGCTGGTGTCGGCAGCTATTGGACGGGACATGCTGCATCTACGGACATGTTCGGGGTACAATCATGATAACCAACAAATAAATCAATAACCAACCTCATGACAATGACAGTTTGGAAGGTCGACATTCAGAAGCTAGATACATACGTGACTTCATGGGAAGAGCACTCCAAAAGTAAACATTAGGCTGTCATCACTTCACAATACTTTGTCATCATCATTAATATTAAGTATCGTGTTTTTTTAGCATTGGTGATCATGTCTCTATATAAATGTCTACATCAGCATGTGTAATAGTGGTATACATCAACATGTGTAATCGTTGTGTACATCAGCATGTGTAATAGTTATGTACATCAGCATGTGTAATCGTTGTGTACATCAGCATGTGTAATCGTTGTGTACATCAGCATGTGTAATCGTTGTGTACATCTTCTAAATGTTGTGGGTGACCTCTTACAAAAAAAAAACAACTCTTAAATAGTCAGTTATTGTCCCTCTTTTTTCCTGATCCACTTTCCCCTTCAATATTTCCAGCTGTCACAGCACGTTGCAGTTGTTCCTTTTCAATGCCTGCCCAAAAATGGTGAATGTCATTGCTTATGATCAATTTACAAGAACTGAACTTCTATTAAGTTCTGGTTATTCCCATAAGTCGTTAAAACATCTAGATGGTCACGAATGTTAAGAGCACATACGTTTAGCATATATTGATCGTTTTACATCAGAATGATATTACCCTCTCTGCACAATAAACAACCTAGAAGAATAAAATAGATGGGATGTTAGTTTACTCAACATGTTCTCACTACTGTGAGATATGCGTGTATGAGTAATTACCGTTTACAATATATAGGACGAACACAATTTGTATCTGTTTTTATGTAATTCACCATTGATATTGCTTGACATTCGCATATTATTGCAAATGTTCTGTTCCATTGTCATTTACTTACCTGCTTCCTTACAATAAAAGTGTGGTGAGAAAATATGTTGCCCCCAAATCTGTAACTCTGAAAACAGCACTCCGAGATGGCACCAATGTTGTAATAATCATTAAGAAGATATCTATTAGGGAATTTAGCGGCGATTGTCAGGAACTTGACTCATGTACACAGCAGAAGATAAATGAAATAGTACCGACATTTAGTGTGTCAGGACCATGTGACACAATATCAATAGAAAGGCTAAGTCTCTCGTCACTAAATTGTCACTTGCGACAAATCATGAGCACATCACTATGACCTAGAAAACAAGAACAAGGCTGTGGATAGATATAAGGACACAACTACCTCGACATTTTATAAACACCGATTCGATGGTAAAAGTGAGTATGGCTATATTTTAAGACTGCTAGGGTGTAGTTCACAAATATGTTTTTGTAACACGGAAGTACGATATCTCGGATTGCCATGCGTGAATGTTGCAGAATCTCAGCTCACAGTTGTTGCGTATTCATCCAGTCAAACACGAAATTCTTCATCACGTCAATGCTCACAGATATATAAGTCGACAAGCAGTGGCTGTACCGTGCATCTCAAGTTCCGCATTTAACCACACCCACCGGAGAACACTCTGCAATCACCTGGTGTTTCCTTCTCTATCCCGGAGCTGAATGAACACCTTGAATGGACACCGGTACGCTCCTGGCGGGTAGGTGTAAGCAGCTGTGTGTATCTGGATTCGGAATATGACGTCTGGTTTCTTCATTGACGGAATGCAACAATTTATCCGTCTTTAGCGTTTTTATGGATCGGATGGTGACTACTTGAGAAATGCGACACACTTATACTGATAACAACATAATATGTCATTAATTGTACAGCGCATGTATGTATCTGACATATCATTGAAACTATGACCACAGGAGCAAACCTTCGCATATTGCGCTAGAACAAAGAGAAAGCAAACATTTATATTCGTGGCGTCGTTTTCAAAATAAGACTGTACTGAAACTCTACTGTTTCAACCTGTCAAACGAGAACCTCGTATGGTACTAAGTTTCTCAAGTTCTGGCTCATAGACTTTGTATTGTCGTTGCCAAGAGTCACATCGTAATAATGTAAACGTGCACCAATCCTGCTATTCAATCACTTGACAAATGTGTCATATCTATGTCAACACTGTTGACAAATGTGTCATTTCTATGCAAAAACTGTTGACTTATGTGTCATTTCTATGTCAAAACAGTTGACATTTTTAAAGATTACGAGACCACGTTTCAGCTAAAATTTGAAAGAAAAAAAGTAATTGGTTGTAACATTAGAATAAGCAAATGTGTTAACAACATATCTATTGACTGCAACGTGTGATTTTAAAGAGGACACACAAATATTAGACTTAATGAATAATTGCACAGCCAGTAGTTGACGATAATCAGAAACTCATAAACAGTTGAAGCGCTATTCATGTTGTATTCGATGTTGATGAAACCATTTCTTGTAGTTCTCGTGCAGTCTCTTCCATGCAGTCTTGTAGTATATGCTGTGGAGTTTGTTTGGCTGTTCCTCTGCACATGTTACACAACGTCAGTGATTGCTATCTTGTGTAAATCTGCACTGAGGCCACAATCACCTGTTCTGAGTCTAAATATCTAGGTCTGCTCATGTCTAATAAGTTTGTTTATCCGATTTATTTTGAAGAAAACTCTCAATATGTTGACCCACAAATCTGTACTTTTTTCTTCCACCTTTTTTCACTTTCTGTTTTCATTTTTTCTGTCCCTCTTTTTCTTCCCGTCTTCTTCTTTTCGCAGTTTCCATCCAATAAATGGGTGTGGGTGAGTTGTGTCCGCTGTTTTTGGCACCGCTCGATGTATCTTAACCGTTCGGCCCTAAAAATCAGTATCGGTATAGACGCATACATTTGCTTATCCAATTTTGCCTGGACAGCGGCCATTTTTTGGGGTCTACTCTTTTGGCTTTTAATTGCCAAGGGTTCTTCAACGTGCGCTGAGTGTACGTCCTGTTTCTCGCTGCTTTCTGAGAGGGCATCGACCCTCACAACCCAGACAACAGTGAAAGGTAAAGCCACGAGATAGCATCGACTCTCACAACGCAGACACCAGTGGAAGGTAAAGCCACGATATGGCATCGACTCTCACAACCCAAACACCAGTAGAAGGTAAAGCCACGAGATGGCATCGACTCTCACAACACAGACACCAGTAGAAGGTAAAGCCACGAGATGGCATCGACTCTCACAACACAGACACCAGTGGAAGGTAAAGCCACGAGATGGCATCGACTGTCACAATACAGACACCAGTGGAAGTTAAAGCCACGAGATGGCATCGACTCTCACAACCCAGACACCAGTGGAAGATAAAGCCACGAGATGACATCGACTGTCACAACACAGACATCAGTGGTAGGTAAAGCCACGAGATGACATCGACTGTCAAAACACAGACACCAGTGGAAGTTAAAGCCACGAGATGACATCGACTGTCACAACACAGACACCAGTGGAAGATAAAGCCACGAGATGGCATCGACTGTCACAACACAGACACCAGTGGAAGATAAAGCCACGAGATGGCATCGACTGTCACAACACAGACACCAGTGGAAGATAAAGCCACGAGATGGCATCGACTGCCACAACACAGACACCAGTGGAAGTTAAAGCCACGAGATGACATCGACTCTCACAACACAGACATCAGTGGAAGATAAAGCCACGAGATGGCATCGACTGTCACAACACAGACACCAGTGGAAGATAAAGCCACGAGATGGCATCGACTGTCACAACACAGACACCAGTGGAAGATAAAGCCACGAGATGGCATCGACTGTCACAACACAGACACCAGTGGAAGTTAAAGCCACGAGATGGCATCGACTGTCACAACACAGACACCAGTGGAAGGTAAAGCCACCAATAAAACACGGATTCGATTTGTTTTTAAGTATTTCTGCCGCCTGTGGTAGAGATCGAGCTCGGGACCTTCTTCCCTATAGGCCGACGTCTATCCTTTAGACCACCGAGTTCCTTTTGTCTGTGTTTAGCAACTAGTTATGTCATTTCTTGAAAATGGTATCTACCATAAATCCCTCATGATGTGGAGAACGGGGGTCTTTCCCACAAGTTGTAGCTAGGTGGCCTACTGGTCGTTATTTTAGACCAGTCTATACAATGAGTAGTTAATCATGGGTCGGTAAACAAGAAGAATCTCAAAATTGTCGTCCATGTTTATAAGACTTAGGCTCCCAAGTGTTTACCTGTTTCGTAAAGCCGAGTGTGTGCATGAGTATAGACCTTGGTTTCAGCTTATCCAAGAAATGTTGATTACATTTATTATATTTTTCTAATGCTATTTTCCAGATCTCCTTCTTCAGCGATCAGCTATTTCTTACGCATTTCGACATTTAGACCAGCCTGGGTCACAAGCAAGACAATGTGTTTCAGGTCATCACCGGTTCCCCATAGGTTCCTGATATAGGGTTGTTTCTGTGGGCCACATTTGTGTTCTAAGAGTTTTATATTGCTGCGGTCCTGTATTTGTTTGCGGTCCTGTATTTTTATTTTGGAATTTGTTTGGCTGCTCCGCAGTCATATGTTGCAACGTCACTGTGTCCTGCCATGCTTACTGGTGCTACAAGGACCTGTTCTGAGCCTGAATAACTTGATCAGGCCTATTATCACTTGAAATCATAAGAATATGTTGAACTAAAATTATAATTTGAATAATAATTGTCTAAAAACAGGAATTTATATTTTGATGAGATTAAACACTTTGCTGAAGAAATAATTGCTTCTATGCATCAGTAGTTATTGCTGCTGGCTTATTAACCGGAATTACATGAACTAAAAGCGATCTTCCACCGCCATGTAATTGTGGTTCACATATGAAGATCACATAAAGCGAAAGTGACTAAGTGATATATAACTATCATGCCTTTCGCTGACGGAAATAGATGACTACATTTTAAACTAATATTAAATATGTGTGTATATACGCATAAATATATATATATATGTGTGTGTGTGTGTGTAATATAATTTATATATATATATATATATATATGTGTGCGTGTGTGTGTGTGTAATATAATTTATATACATAGGTGTATGTAATGTTTTGGACTAGTTATGCCATGGTTCAGTTATTCCATTTCTTTTTGTCATACTCTTATGACATTTATAAGTTTGATCCCCCTTGCCAAATTAGTATATCATAGCTCCCATTTCTTCACGGTCACATACACGGGGCGTTTCAAATGTAATGCATCACATCGGTTTTCTCATCTAAAAATAAACATAGAATCATGCAATTATACTCCCTTTAAATATTGCATTTGACGATTGTGTGCACTGAAATGCCTTACAATCGGCCAACTAAAACGACTGTACAAAACCGTTGAAAAGGAACATGTTAGCAACTTGAAATGATGTTGGCATTATTTTTGCTTAGCCTTAGAGCTGTCAATATGCACTGGTAGCGCAGATGCAATTTTAAAAAAAAAAAACTCTTGGATTCTCTAACGTTTGTGCATGATGGGTTCCACGAAATCTCACGAATGAGCACCGATTGCAAAGAAAAGCAATTTCTTCTGAACTGTTGGAGCGCTGCAATGTTGATGTAGATAACTTTTTAATTAAGATTGTTATATGTTATACAATCTGGGCCAGACACGAAGTGCAGCAAACAGCTCGACGCTGTGCTAATGAGTACCGGCTCCAGCATAGCGACAGCATCCAGAATGCATCTCCAACTGGTAACCTAAATGTAATGTATGATGGCATAAATAAATCCTTCGGACCAACAAAAACACACTATATCTCAACTAAAGACATTCACTGAGGAGAAAATAACAGATAGAGGTGAACAGATGGAAAGATGGGTGGAACATTATTCTTCACTTTATTCAATCGAAAACACTTTTACACCAAACGCCCATGACGCCATCCAATGTCACCCACCTATAGAAGAGTTAGACATTGAACCAATTGTAGAGGAACTTCGCAAAGCCATAGATAGCTTGGCCACCGGCAAGGCGCCAAGACAAGATGGGATCACTTCCGATTTGACCAAATTAGGCAAAAGTGCTCTCTTACATCCCCTGCTTGAAGTACTAAATCAATGCTGGAAAGTGAAAATCATTCCTCAAGATATGAGAGACTCTGTAATTGTAACTCTCTGCAAAAATAAAGTAGATACATCGACTGCAACAACTACAGAGGCATCCCCTTACTCAGCATCATCGGCAAGACCTTCGTCAGAGTTATCTGTAGGAAGGCTACAAAAACTCGCAGAACGCGTATATCATGAACCGCAAGACCAACTGCAGACATGACTATCTCTTTACGTTTGCTACATTTTACGTTTGAAAAATCTTCATCATCCTGTGTCATACTGGTTGTAGGTGATCATGTCCCTCCACAAACGTCTATCTACAGTGCATCGTATCAGTTCTGTTGTTGACTGTTTGCCATGCCATGACACCAAGCTATCCAGTATTTTCTCTCTTTGTCGTCCGCGATCTCTGTTTCCTTTTATTTTGCCAGTTGTAACCAAGTATTCCAACTTTCCTCTTTTCATGATGTGCCCTAAACATGTTGATTGCTTCAATCTGATGTTTTTTAAGAGATCCCTTTTTGTGTTAGCCTCTTTGAGAACTTCCTCATTGGTCTTTTTAGCTTCCAAGGGAACATTCAACATTCTTCTGAGAGATCCCATCTCTGTGGCCTCTAATCGTCTTTTTATTTGTTTGTCTACTGTCCATGATTCCCTTCCAAAGGTCAGAATTGGTTCTATATAGCACCGATGAACTCTCTTTCTCATTTTTATTGACATAGATTTGTTGCATAAGATAGTTTTCTTTTTCTGAAATGCTATTTTGGCCTGAGCTATTCTGCTTTTTTATTTCTGTGGTGCATTTCCAAATCTAGAAAAATCTAGAGAGCAGAAAAAGGGTCTCTTCGTCGACTTTATAGACCTTACAAAGGTTTTTGACCTTGTTAGGCAGGGACGGTCTTTTCTAAATACTTTCCAAAAAAGGCTGCCGACATACTCTGCTGACACTAGTTAAATTGTTTCATGTGGATATGAAGGGCACCATCCAATACAACGGCATCACATCACAACCCTTAAGCATACTTAGCGATATCAAGTAGGAATACTTTATTTTTCCAGCTCTTTAGAATCTTATTCGCGGTTCTATTAATACATGCGTTCTCACATTCGAAAGAAGGTGTCTATCTTCTCGCAATATGTGATTGAGCATACTAGATTGTTCAATCTCGCAAGACTAAAGGCAAGGTCCAAAATCAGAAATATCTCTATTAGAGACATGTTATTTGCTCACGACGCTGCATTTGTCACGCAAGGTCAGGAAGAACTTAAAGAATGATACATCGCATGCCTTCAGAGACTTTGGTTTCATAATATGTTTGCAGAAAACTAACATACTCGGTCAGAACGTCGAAGCAACACCTGCAATCTCTATCGACAAACTATAAACGTGATGTCGTGCGGCAGTTTACCTACATGTGGTCGATCATCAAGGACAAACTATCTTTAGATACATAAATTGAGACCCGCATTGTTAAAGCTGCTACCACCTTCGCCTGTCTTTCTAGGCGTGTCTGGCAAAACAGCAAAATGACAATTAAAACACAGGCCTCAGTTTACGAATTAGTATCCTCATGTATGTCAGCGAATCTTGGTAACCTATATGCAAAGCAAGGGATTAGTCTAAATGTATTCCATATGCGATGTCTGCGCCGTATTCTTGGTATCACCGGGAAGGATAAAGTGACAAACATGGAGGTCATCATTCGTACAGACCTCCCGAACATCTACACGCTGCTCAAACAACACAGGTTTCGCTGGCTTGGCCATGTACACCGTATGAAAGATGGATGCATGCCAAAAGATATACTCTAAGGGCAACTTGCCGAAGGCAAAAGTGCTAGGAGGTGTTCATAACTTCGATTTTAGATGTGTGTAAAAGTAGGATGTAGACTGAACATAAACCCTGCAACGTGAGACGCGATAGCTGCAGATCGCAATCTATGGAAACACACTCTAAAATTACAATTCAAACAATACGCATACATATTAATAGAAACAGAGAATTCAGTACACTACACCTATTACTATTACTAATACTACTATTACTGCTACTACTACTACTAAAAATCTATAGGCGACTAAAAATCCATAGTGAACTATGACTGACGGAGGCTATTACTGCTGCTACTACTACTACTACTACTACTACTACTACTACTATTGCTACTACTACTACTACTACTAATACTACTAATGATGCTACTACTACTACTAAAAATCCATCATCATCATGTGCCATACCGGTTGACATAGGTGATCATGTTTCTCCACAATTTTCTATCAACAGTGCATCGCATCAGTTCTGTTGTTGACTGTTTTCCATGCCATGACACCAAGCTATCCAGTATTTTCTCTCTTTTTCATCCGCGATCTCTCTTTTCTTTTATTTTGCCAGTTGTAACCAAGTATTCCAAATTTCCTCTTCTCATGATGTGCCCGAAAAATGTTGATTACTTCTTTCTGATGTTTTTTAAGAGCTCCCTCTTTGAGTATTTGTGTTGGACTCTTTGAGAGCTTCCTCATTGGTCTTTTTAGCTGTGCAGGGAACTTTCAACATTCTTCTGAGAAATACAATCTCTGTGGCCTCTAATCGTTTTTTTCATTTGTTTGTCTACTGTCCATGAAAAATTCATAGTCGACTAAAAATCCATATTCATATATGGCTGACGGAGGTTACTACTACTACTATCACTACTACTACTAACACTACTACTGCTACCACTACTGCTACCACTACTATTACTAATACTACTACTACTAATACTACTAATACTACTAATACTGCTACTACTACTACTGTTTCGTAATACTTACCTTTATGAGGCTATCAAACACATTTATTAGCTAAAAAGCATACAGAGTATAATTCATCACTTTTGTGTCTCCTCATTGAAGGTTGGCTACATTGAGTGACATTCCGCTCTGTCTCGTGCTATGATAGTGCAGGTTGTCTATTTGTTTATGCTACTCGTCCATGTTATTCTTGGTCTGCCTCCTTTACCTTGTATTTTCCTTCCAAGATTACACTTTTTTTATTCCGCAAATATTGATGGATGCTAGTTTATATATTTCTATCTCCATCTTCTATGATTTCTCTGAGCATCAAACGTTTATCCCTTACCGATCTGCTTTGTCCTACTGAAAATTATATCTTCCCTCGACGCTGATAGGTAAATGAGGAAGGAAAGAAGAAGAAGAAAGAAAAAAGAAGATTACATTTAGTAGGTTGCTGTGTTTTTTAACATGCCGCAAACTCCTCATTTATCTGGCTTGAATTGTGTTTAGTAGTTCACTTTTTATTTATATTTGTTTTAAGACTTCATCGTTCGAGGTCTTTTCTTTTCATCCAGTGCCCTATTTTTTTCAATAAATCCACATTTCAAAGACCAAATGCTTTTTTTTTTTCTATCGGGGATGACTTAAAAGGTCAGACCCGAACACCTCTCAGCGACTGCATAACAAACCGAACACCTCTCAGCGACTGCATTACAAATCGGTCCTTTAACTTTCTGGTCCGATAAATCAGGCAGACCCCAGGGTTGGAGAAATGTAGTAAAGGTAACTTTTTAAAAACGATTAACTGTGTATAAGCTGTATATAAAATGTATAGAAAACAGATAGGCATCTATAAACATAATACTTTTATAAAAAGTAGATGGTCTCACGAACATCTGTACGCTACTCAAACAACGTTGATTACGCTGGTTTGGTCACATCCACCGAATGAAAGATGGCCGCATACCGAAATATAATATCTATTGACAGCTAGCAGATGACACAAGAGCTAGCGGGCGCCAAAAACTTCTATTTATAGATTTGTGTAAACGTGACATGAAGACTCTGAACATAAACCTGCAGCCTTGGAAGAAAGCCTAGCGCTGCAGACTGCAAATTTTAGAAACACAGGCTACAATTCAAACTCAGTCAAGAAGCAGACAGATTCATAGAAGACAGATTCATAGAAAAAGATAACACACGCTGAAAAAATATGCAATTTCTCCAAATGTCAAACAAGGAGGCCAGTGTCGTGGTAGTCAGGCATTGTTTTAAATGTCTCTATTGCAACTCCATTGATACAGCCTACCAAAGGCTGCATGGACTTAGTCGTTCAGTTAAGTCAACAAGCTACGATGAATGACATCGACTAAACAACAATCCCGGATATCCCATTGCAGTTCTCTCTATAACCTCTGAACATAAACTCGAATGTTTCAATTATATGCCTATAAGTTACTTAATGAGAACCATTTCACGGCTTACATCGTAGGGTTCGCAAGTGATCTTGCTCATCAGAACCACCTGCGTGGACAATGAAGCTGAGTCTGAAGTTAGACTGCAACACACTCTCTGCTTCGGTCGTGGCGATTCACCACCAAAATATCATCATCACAAAAGGTCCTGCTTCATCCTTGTTGGAATGTTTGAGATCACTTACAGTAGCACAGATCCCAATTCCTGAATAAACTCTCATGTACACATACTGGACAAAGATACCACATGACGTACACATACTGGCCATATATACCACCTGTCATGCATATACAAGACATAGATACCAGCTCTCATACACATACTGGAAACAGATACCAACTCTCATACACATACTTTACATAGATACAAGCCTCCGTACACATTCTGGACACATATACCAGTTCTTATACCCATACTGGAAATAGATACCAGCACCCATACACATAGTAGACATAGATACCAGCTCTCATAAACATACTGGACATAGATGCCAGCTCCATACACATACTGGACACAGATACCAACTCTCATACACATACTGGACATATATACCATCTCTTATACACATACTGGACAATGATACGTGGTCTAATACACATACTGGAATGTATATAACATCTCCCATACGCATACTGGACATATATATCAGCTCTCAGACACATAATGAACATAGATACCAGATCCCATATACATTAATGGACATAGCTACCAGCTCTTATACATATATACCAGCTTTCATACACAAACTGGACATTTATAACAGCTCTCATAAACAAACTGGGCATTGCTACAGCTATCATAGACATACTGGATATAGATACCAGCTCCCATACACACACTGGACATTACTACAGGCTATCATACACAAATTAGACATTGCTACGAGCTCTCATACACACACTGGACATTGGTACGATCTTTCATACTCATAATGGGCATTGATATGATAATTTATCCAAGTCTCTCAGTGTGGACATGACTCTCAGAGAGTAGACAGAAAGAGACGCCGCATCTCCAGCTTGTAGGCTACTTATTCTCCTGACAATTGTCTAGTCCAACATCTTGCCCACCAAATTGAGCAGGATAATCACAATGATAGCACTGTTCGTTCGGCGGTCATTGTCAACAAATGCACATTCTTTAAATCCCATAATCACTGGCTTACCTAAAACGTGTACATGTCGTCACTTCCGGAAATATCGACCACTAGCGATAGTTTAAACGTTTTTTCACGACCAAAAGATTGCAGATTTGTCTCATTAAAAAAAAAACGCTTCAAATATACA